>OZ022245.1:2092281-2112281 GCA_963978895.1 Erpobdella octoculata | reverse complement strand
ATGAATTCTTGGACGTCCCGAGTTTTTAATGAGATACTCGGCAAGAGCAAAAATTTCAATTTTGTTGCCAAACCCCTATTTATATTTAACATTATATATATGCATATATATAATGTATATTATATATATATATATATATATATATATATACATAAATATATGTATATGTATATGAATTATTTGCGAGGTTGATATTAGGTAGTGCATGAGTCTCACTTAAAGTAGTTTTTGCCGGGCATCTCCATTGATGACGTCCAATACAAACAAAAAGTCCTTGACAGTGTGTACACGTGGTAGCAGTCTCGGAATAATAATAATGTATTCTTATTATTATTCTTATTATTATTATTATTATTATTATTATTATTACCAATTAAAAATTAATTATAAAATGTATAAGAATAACCTTAATACTAATACAAATACATATGCTTTATTTAATATGTAGAATTTATGTTCTAAAATTTGATTAATGGAAGCCTTCTGGTTTTTTTGAGAAAAAGAGGAAGAACGGAAATTTATAAAATCTTCGATTGTTATTTGTCAAAAAATAAAGTTAAAAAAATACTAAAAAGTAGAAAAAAGCTGGGAAAACTAAATAAAAATGCAAAAAAATAAAAAATTTGATAAACATAAATTAATGAAGTAAAAAATATATAAAAAAAAGTTAAAAAAATCTACTGGTCAAAATTATTTTCAAGTAGATTCTGATTTGTTATTCTAGAAAACAAATTTACAGTTGATTAAAACTCAGCTATTGAAATTGTTTTCAGTTAAAAACAGGCGACATTCAACTTTGTAGATGAAGATAAAAATAAAGATATAATATCTTAATATTAAGGCATTAGAGCTAAAAAGTTTCTAAGTTGATACCAATAAAATTTCAATAATAAAACCATCGCTGATCGAAACTTGTAAGTCACCAAAAATTTAATCCTGGCTGGTGAACACTGGCTAACTACCTGGCTACAAAAAAATTTATTTCAAGGCTCAGACCAAGGCTGTAAAAAACGCATAATCGTCTTAATGTATTTATATGAGAGTTTCAATCATGTTTCCTGCTTGAAACTTTGTTTCTTTGACAAAAAAACCGTAAAAATGAGATTTTTTTTATCAAATCCCATGCATTCCATGATTTATCAGCTTTTTATTTAATGCAAAAATGTTCTTTAAAAAGGTGATTTTCCTAAAATATGTTAAAGTAATTATTTTTGAAATTATGTTTTATTTATATGTTTTATTTCCAAGTATAGATGTTTTAATGTTTTAAATTAAAGTTTTATTTTTGAGAAAGATGAAAATGTAATCAAATGCATTGTCATGAAGACCCAATTTGAAATTTGTATTCAAAGTTTGTACTTTTAGAGCATTTTGTGAAAAAATATTTTTACATTAATTTAATTGATATTTATTTTAATTATAGTCTTTATTTTTATTTCAAATTGCCAATTGAAGATTTTATAAATTTCCATTTTTTCCTCTTTTCCTCAAAGCAACGGGAAACGTTTCATTATTCAAACTTCCCACAAACATAAATTCTACTCAATAAAAAAGAATTTAAAAACAGCAATTTTTTTTACTTTTCACCGAGTACTTGTCGTTATTATTTTCATCTTTTATTTGCAACAGATTTTTTGTATTTATAAAAATAAAGACTGGAACGGCTAGTGACAAAAGAGAAAAGAAAATAAAGTATTAGAAAAAACGAACAAACCATAATTTATTTAAACTTGAATAACAGAGTGGTGGCTTAAAATGTGGGGCGCCTTTTGCTTAAACTAACCATCTTCTAACTTTTAAACATGATAAACCCGATTTTTTTTTAATATAAATATAAAATGTGCCCCACGTTTTAAGTTTTAAAAAATTATGGCTTGTTTGTAATACGAATGTCCACAATTAATGCATGTTTCCATTAAAACATTTTTCACACAGCCAAGAGAAAAATTATTTGTTTCATTTTAGTTCACAAAAACGTGGTATTCAATCAAACCCGGCCACAGCAACGCGTGTACAGAGTAAATGGGAGAAAATACAGAGAAAAAATAATTTAAATCTGTCACAAAATGAGCGGAGCGGAAGCGGAAAAGTGAGCGGAAACGGGAATTAGAAAATGAGCGGAAACGGGAACGGAAAACCAACTGAGAGCAAAAGAGCGAGCGGGAAAGAAAAAGCAACCAGGAACGGGAAAGCAAACGAGAGCGAAAAAGCCAACGGGACCGGGAAAGCAACCGGGAACGGGAAAACAAGCGGGAACGGGAAAACAAACTGGGAAGGAAACGGGAGCGAAAGAGAAAAATAATAGTAAAACCTCTAAAATCTCCGGGCAACGTCGGGTACCCCGCTAGTTTTAAATAAATTTGAGTCATTGGATTCTACCACACAACTTACCAGCCTTTTCATTATTTAAAAAAAACTTTTATTGACATAAACTGGCAGAAATGCACCTATCTGACCGGCTGCAGTTATTTGATTGCCGAATTTTTCGTCAGCTGTGTGGTTCAGCTGTCAAAGAAGAAAGACAAGAATAACGCAGTTTCGAAGCACTACTGGGTAGTTTTCCACGTTGCAAAAATGCGTCACCGGCAAAAGGGGAGGCATAGCCGGATTGCCCCCTTAAAAACTACAGTGCATACACACACATACAGATACATACAGACATAATAAACACACACATACCTACATACCTTCGAGTAATACACTTTCGATCTCTCTTGTGACTTGTGTTTGTTTTTATTATAAAAAAAACCATAATAATACACAACAAAATTGACACAATTTAATTCAAATTTGTTGTTTTAGTTATATTTCATGTTTTCGCGAATGTTTTAATTTTTAATTTGCATTTTTTGTTTTAATTCTTCGTGTCTTTTCAAAAAATCAGAGGGGGGGCCATACCCGGGGGCAGAGCTTTGCTCGAATAGCCATGATTTAATTGCCCATGCCATCCAATCAGCTTCTGGAATTAACTCACCTGTTATTTCGTAATACTTGTTATATGCTCTTATTAGAACACGGTCAAAGTTCGGATCCCGCCAATGAAACGATTCAGCGTGCGACAAGAGAGTTGAGATGAATCGATGACTTGGTCTGAATAACTCTTTCCATAAAGCATCTTCTAAGCGTTTGAAAAACAGGCATGTTATCCATAACCTACTAAATTTAGAGTTTAATATTATTTTAAAAAATGTTTTAATTTCACTGCTTTCTAAGCCAATATTGAAAAGAGCGCAAAACAAATCGATACTTACACAATCGTAATCCTCAGCATAGTAATTCATTCCTGTGTATAAAAAATCAACAATGGCTGACATGTTGTTTCTTATGCTTGAATGATGTTTTTCATTTTTTGCTAAATTTATCAAAAATAGGAGGCAGCTTCTAAATTTTTCTTTTTTTCCAAAAACGTTTTTCATTGACGTAATAATTCCTTCAACGGTGATGTTGTTGAAAATATCATAAAATTTATCCCATCCAGCAGAAGGAAGTCCTAAATACTCAAAACATCTTGAATGCGTCCACTTAGCAATTTTTTCATGAAACATTTTTATATCACGTATGTCTAAATGAACTAAATTAGGTAGTTTGTCTATCATTTTATATATTAATTGCAGGTTCCAATTTTTAGAAACATCTAATGTTTCCAACCCAGGATTTTCACTAATTTCAAGCCACGTTAAGCTAGTAAGACATGAAATTTTGTCGACCAAGTCTTCTAAAGAATCATCAGGATGAGTACTTATAGCCAATTTTTGAAGACTATTAAATCCGGAAACTTTGCTCATTGTTTGTGTTGCAGACGCACAACAAAAAATGTTTAAAGCTTTTAAGTTTTTGTTGGGAAATTTTATATTAAGAATTTCAATGAGATCTTTCTTGGTGCTGTTTTGTTTCGTGCAACTGCAACGCAGAGAGAGTTTAACTAAGCCAGGACACAACCACCCAGATTTGTCTGAGTTGCGATAATTCGTGAAAACACGACAATTGACTTCTAATTCTAGCTCCTGTAGTTTTGATAACATGAAAATATTTCTAAAAACATCATGACACAATTTTTGTGTTTCTTTACATTCATAAAAAAGTAACATTTTAGTAAACGAGACACAAGCTAAATTTCCTCTGCCAAAAATGATTTTTAATGGCTGGAAGAATCTTATAATATCACAATCTTCAAGTATTAATTTTGGATAACGGTCAAATTTTAAGAAAAAAGGAATTATATATTCATCCTTAAGTACCTTTCCAAAACTCCGACTTCTTGAAATTAATTCTTCGAAAATAAGCGATGATAGGTCTACTTCCTCTTTAACCTTGAAAGGAAGACATTCCATTTCAGAAGATGATTCCAAAAAAGTCTCCCTGAAATTATATATAACAAAACTTTTGCATAAATCTTGTAATGTTATTGGGTGATATAGCTGGTGCTTCATTTTCTGAGTTTGCTAGATTGTAATGCAAGAAAAATATTTTCCAAATTATAACTTCATCATCAATTTCTACTGAGGTTGTTTTCAAACGATAATTAAGCAGCGATATTAATTTCAATACAGTTTGATATAGTACTATATATATATATATATATATATATATATATATATATATATATATATATATATATATATATATATATATATACATATATATATATATATATATATATATATATATATACATATATATATATATATATATATATATATATATATATATATACATATATACATATGTATATATATGTATATATATATATATATATATACATATATATATATATACATATATATATACATATATATATATATATATACATATATATATATATATATACATATATATATATATACATATATATATATGTATATATATATATATATATACATATATATATAAATATATATATATATATATATATACATATATATATATATACATATATATATACATATATATATATATATGTATATATATATATGTATATATATATATATATATATATGTATATAGATATATATATATATATATATATATATATATATATATATATATATATATATATATATATATATATATATATTTTCTTTCGTGCATGCTCCATTAAAAATAACTGCCCATTTTTTGTTTATTATTTTTTTAACATAAGATCCAATCTACGGACAACGACTTTGTTTTTTAAGTAAAATTTTTTATTAATTTTCGTAGCGGGCTTACTGTACAGTTTCGGCTCGAAAGCCATCATCAGAGCCCTTTAAATAGAAAATAATGAAAATATTCAAAAATGGACGAATGTGAAAGTCGAACTGAAACTGGAACAATTGCGAAACGTATTTACTTAAAACTAGACGATTAGGAAATAAATATAATTCAAACCGATATAGTTGTGATAAAACCAAGCGGAGATAAAATAATGTGAGATAAAATTAAACTGAGGTACAAGAACAGAAATACTACTGTAAAAACAGAAAACGTGAAGTGAAATTGAGTTAGATATTGGTAAATGTTTGATATGGAATGAGAATCCGTTTTAGAAAGTATGTAAACTTACTAGAAATCAACATCGAACACGGCAGAGCGACCAGCGAAACGACAAACAAGGCAAGCGGAGTTGTTGTGTATGAAAAGTTAAAATATTAAAATATAAAACCGGAATGAGGGTATAAAAGTATAAAAGATATAAAAGTATAAAAAAGTATAAAAATATAAAAAAGTATAAAAAATATAAAATTATAAAAGTATAAAAAATATAAAATTATAAAACTGAATAAATGCGGCTATTCACTTTCGTCTGCGGAAAGTTATGTTGCCGCAGTTAGTTAAATGAGGGAATGCGAACGAGCAGTCCACACGCACGGATCCGCTGTCATCGCCGGGCGGAACCGCTCGATTAACCCCACCGGATACCGACGCCTCGACGCTATGGCCCGGGGTGGAGTGTAGGTTGGCCTCGCCGGACTCCGGCGCGCCGATGTCGTGACTCGGGGTAGAGTGCAGGTTAGCTCCGCTGGGGGCCGCCGGACGCCGGCGGAAAGACGCGAAGAATAGGAGTAGAGTACATGTCGTCGGAGTCAGACGTCTGCTCCTCGATGCGATGACCCGGAGTGGCGTGCGGGACGGCGTCGCCGGACGTCGAAGGGGTTGCATCGACGTAAATTGGAATATCCGGAAAACTGACAGACTTCGGCTCTCCATATCTGTAATATAATAATAATAATAATAAACAAAAAATGGGCAGTTATTGGAATATCCGGAAAACTGACAGACTTCGGCTCTCCATATCTGTAATATAATAATAAAAATAATAAACAAAAAATGGGCAGTTATTTTCAATGGAGCATGCACGAAAGAAAATCTACTGCCGAGTTACGCAAAAAACACAATATATATATATATTTAAATCTTGCATATAGTAGCCCACGTCACTCACTCACTCACATAGGTTATTTGTCCCATAAATTTGTAGCACTGAAAATGTAAGACTGTTTTAAAGCACGAACATTACTTTTAGCAAAAAAAAATCAAAAACATCTTTTTTTAGTATTTCAATAAAAAATCAAGAAATAAATTTTATTACATTATTTCAACAATGAATAATAATTAGTAATTTTAATTAAGATAGCCATACAATTTTCAGAGGTAAAAGTATTTTCCATCGCATATCAGTATTTTTTGTCATTAATATTTTTTCGTTTCTTTCTTCTTTTTTTACTTTTTTTTCCATCGCACACACGTATAAACATAGGCTCTTGAAATATTTAAATTTGCATTTTCTGAGTTTAAATTTTTTGTTTCTCCTGGCAAAATAAACCACAATAAATTCTCTCTTTCTAAATGTTTCTGAATTTTTCTCTTTTTAATTTTTCTCTTTCTTTTTTCTCTATTTTTACTTATTTATTTTTGGTCTTGTTGCGTCATCGTCATCACCATTCACATAATAGTTACCTTCTCCACAGCCATCTTTGCCATCGTTTATATCATATCAGTCGTAATAACCGTCATTATGAATGCCGCCACTTTTATATTTTTTTACTACATAAACAACAAACATATTAGCATACACAATAAATAGTTTGACGAAAATATCACAAATAATTATTTAATTACATTTTGTCCAATCGATCCAAAAATTTGATAGAATGCATTATTAATTAGTTCGGAGGTATGTTTAAATTTTTAAGTCTCTAGCTCATCGGGAAATTAGTTTAAAATCGATTGCAAAATTTGACGACAGACAGATAGACAGATAGACAGACAGAGAAGTCAAGTTAAGTAAAAGTGTGCAAGAACATTATCATCATCTTCAACATCTTCGTCGTCGTCTTCATCATCATCTTCATCCTCACCATCATCATCATCATCATCATCATCATCATCATCATCATCATCATCATCATCATCATCATCATCATCACCGTCATCATCACCGTCATCACCATCATCACGACACCGCTATCCATTCCACCTGTACTATTACCATCAATTCCATCAGGCCCACCACGTCAGCCCATCCATTCGCTATTTTCCATCCAATTTCCACCAGACATCAAGATGGTCCGAACGGGTAGTCTTTATGCTCCGTCGGATATCGCTCACTCGTTCCTAAGAGTTGAGCATAAATTTGCAAATTTGCTTTTTTCTTTTTTTCTTTTTTTTTATTTTCTCTTTTTTTTATTTTTTATTTTTTTTTATTTTCTCTTTTTTTTATTTTTTCTTTTAGTTTGTTATTGCTGTGATATGTTTTCTTTTCTCCTTTTTTTGTTTATTCTATTATTCATGCATTCACATCCAGTCTCTTTATCGCTCTCTTTCTTGCCTTCATTAGACTTCAAACACCCTCGTCCGCCTATCCCTCCGGACGACGGGCCGGTCGCGCCAATAACTCACGACTTTGTGATGTGACGGCTCCGCACCCGCGCCTCCCCACAACCCCCTCCCGCGACATCTGCGTGAAAATAAATCTCCTGTTATGACGTCCTCGCGCTTTGCGATCGGACGCGGCGGGCCGGGACGGGTGTGCCCCCTATCCCTGGCCATAATATGTTGTGCGATAAGGTTCGATGGTGTACGGTAGAGCCTACATAAGCATTCCATTGTACAGTTGTACATGTATTGCGAAAATTGACACACACATTTTTTTTTTACTTTTCTCATCACAGATCTAAGTAAAACACTCTTGAGCAAATATCAAATAGCAATTAATAATTTGTATTTATATGTATAAATATTTAATTTTACTAAAAAGGTTTATTATTTAAATTATAAAATTGAGTTAATTTGATTTTTTTCATCATTAAACAGATTCATTCAAAAAGATCGTCTCCTTTCGTAGAAGAAAAAGTAAGAAAAAATTTAATTTTTAATCGTAAACAAAGAAAATTTTAATTTTAGATAACAAACTCACCAAATGCTTTTTTTCTTTCTTTTTTTAAACACTCTTCGTCGAACTCACCCCACTTTCCATTGGACGGCCGGACCACCAATCACGGTCCGGCTTAATTACACTGTCTCGCAAATCTCCGCCCCTGATCTTGAGGGTCCCATAATTTTGCCCCACTCCACACACCGGTGCAATAATTAAGCTGGAGTCGAAAAAAATTGCGATGACGCTATAATTAGTGAACAAGGAACGGTTAATGGAAAAAAAGGAAAGGATATTAGCGAACGGAACTGTAGGTGCGTTCCTTGCGTGGAGTTGTTTTTAAACAAAGTAATGACAGTGCGATACATTACACTAAGTTACATTATTTTTTATTACGTTACAATATTTTACAGAACACTAAGTTACATTATTCTTTATCACATTACATTACATTATATTATTATATTGCAAAAATTGAGAAACAGGTCCATTGTCATGTGTGCGTTTCAACATCAGAACAGTAACATGCACAACAATGCAACTTAAGAACATCAACATTTACAACCATGCAACATAAGATCATCAACATTCACAACCATGCAACATTACAACAACAACAACAACATCCACAGCCGTGCTACATCAGAACAACAACATTCACATCTATGCAAAATTAGAATAACAACATCCACAACCGCGCAACACTAGAACAACAACAACGTCCACATCGACGCAACAAAAACCTCAACAACAACAAAATTACAGAGATGAAAACACGAACGTCGAGCAACGTACTCCTGGAAGACTTACACTCAACCAAACAACGGGAGAGTGTTTTCTATGGTACAGAACTCGATCAGATGACGGACTTCGCCTGGTACAGAGACTCCGGTGTCCGCGTCAACGTAGCAGTACAGAACATCAACGTCGTGCCTGCCTACGATGAGGTCAGAGATGTCAAGAAGGTATCGCACGTGGCTGACGATGAACTCTTCGCAGGTGAGAGCTCGGCGCATCAGAGATCAAAGTTCAGAGAGGTCGTTGTCAAGCATTGTCGGTTAGTTTTTATGTTTTGGTAAATAATTTATTTTTATTAACTTATTTTAATTTTTAATTATTTACTTTAATTTTTATTGCAATTTGTTGCTTATAAATTCGTAAAAAACGATTTTTGTTTTGATAATTTCTTTCTTTTTACCAATGCTTTTATTAACTCGTCGTCTCTGTTTCTCTGTCTGTCTGGTTCTCTGTTTGTTTCAAATCTTGCAATCAATTTTTGAATCACTTCCTGATGATAGATTTTTTCAAATTTTGCATACATGCTTAAAATATAAGAAAATGCAATATTCAATTATTAGTTTTACAATAAGTCAATTAATTTAGTTAATTTTAATTAATTTCGATATTTCGATATAATTAAGATATTTCGACTTTAATATAAAATAAAAGAGTAATATAAGAAAAAATTTATTGCAAAATTTGTGTTTTAATTACATATAAGAGCATTGGTTTTAAAAATTCGTTTTTAATTTACTTGTTTTTACTATCTTTTCCGCTCAACGGCTTTAGTTGAATTTATGTTTAGCTCTTTGAATGTAGGTGTGTGTGTGTGTGTGTGAAAGTGAGGGTTCTAAGATATTAAAGTGTGCATGTGTGTTTGAATATATATATATATATATATATATATATATATATATATATATATATATATATATATATATATATATATATATATATATATATATATATATATATATATATATATATATATATGTGTGTGTGTGTGTGTGTGTGTGTGTGTGTGTGTAATCATGAGCATTTAAAAGAAGATTGAAGCAGCTGGTAATGATATAATGCATTCATATATTTTCGGTAATATTTCAAACGAAACTGCTTGCAATAAAGACACCGACGTTTTATATGACATTTAATTTATTTTAATAAAACAACTCCTTCTATATGTTTAAATTGTTTTTCTTCTCTCTCCTTTTCTCTCTCTTTTTCTTTCTCTCTCTCTCTCTCTCTCTTTCTCTCTCAATTCCTCCATTATTCACGACCGCCAACAAAGCCAGCTGAGACCTGCGGATAAGTTTTGGATCTGTCCCATCAGTCTGGGCAGAATTCCTCCATTCCTAACTCATACGTGTCTGTCCGCCTTTTCTTATTTAATTTTCTTTTCGTTCCTCAATCTGTTCGTTTTCTCACTCACTCCTCTAACAAACACATACACGCACGTTCCCGGTTTGTCTGTCTATCTGTCTGTCTGTCAGTGTGTCTGTCTGTCAGTGTGTCTGTCTGTCAGTGTGTCTGTCTGTCAGTCTTTCTTTTTATATAATTTTTTTTGTTGATTTCCTACTTTTCTACAAACTTTTTACAAACTTTTATTTATGTTACAATCTCTGTTTGTGTGTGGCTTTCTCTGTACGCATATCTTTCAAGTAGAATTTAACCAGCTTTTTGATTAGCAAGGAAGCTGAAACTTTCAGCATAGCTTTATATTGGATGACAATACATGATTCAATTTAAAAAAAAACTTAATTTGAACATCTTTCGTATTTCTAAATCGAGTGTATTTGAAATCAAAGTTTTTGTTGAAAAACTTGTTTTTTCCTTCACTTGTTTTTCATTCACTTATAATAAATTAAAACTGAAAATCGGATTAAAAAAAAATAAATCAAAGATTTATGTTTACATTTATTTCGGAATTGGTTATTGTTTGACCATGTTTAAAGTGGCGTTAATCGTTTGACGTCTAAGCCGCGAATCACTTAATCGAACTTTTACTCACTCGTGGTTCCATTTTTGTACAGAACAACCAGAGGCAGCCTTTTAAATACAAGATAATTAATGTATTTGTACTTATAGCTCCATTTTATCTAGAGTACTGTTTTAATCAGTTCAATGTACCTGTACAAAAGAACAAATAAAAAACAAATTACCTACTTTTACTTGTACTTATAAAGACATTTACTCCAGAGCACTTTGTACTTATAAATACATTTACTCCAGAGTACGTTGTACTTATAAATACATTCACTCTAGATTACTTTGTACTTATATACACATTTACTCCAGAGTACGTTGTACTTATAAATACATTCACTCCAGAGTACTTTGTACTTATAAATACATTTACTCCAGAGTACGTTGTACTTATAAATACATTTACTCTAGAGTACCGTGTACTTATATTTAAGTACACTTTCTGAGTACTTACGTAAACACCGCTCACTCCCAGACAAACCACCAAATCTTCAATACAGACGTTTTTTAAACAAAAAAAAACTAATTCTGCAAAAATAACTGTGCCGACTATCAGCAGGGGAGTCGTTCAGATTTTTTAATTTGTAATTAATCACTTCTTTCTGCTTTTACGTTAATGATTACATTTTACGACATTGCACTACGTGTAAACGTTACAATATTATTACATTTTGGTACTTTTAAATAACCTCTCTTTAAAATGCGTTTCACTATAAAAGGTTTGGCTACATTGAAGATTACATTTTACAACATTACACTTCGTGTAAGTGTAAACGTTACAATATTATTACATTTTGTAATTTCAAATGACGTCCAGTTAAAATGCATTTCACAATAAAAAGCTTTGCTACATTAGCACATTGAATTGGTTGCCTGAGATTGCATGATAGACAGAAGTGAATACCATTGGGAATATTTCTTAAATATTTTTTTTTTAATGCTTTGTGGAGTGACATTTGATCACGTTTCGATAACGAATGTGATGGAGAGTGACAGTTTCCAGAGAGAAGAAAAAGCACGGGTGTCCTTTCACGTATTTGAATGCTTTGTACGTTTTGATTCAATAAAACACACCCCCGCTCTCAAAACTCACACACACACATACACACAGAATCACATACATACGCACACACACACACCCCAACCCTTTGTCACGTGATCGGTCGAAATTTATTTGTTCGTCGATTAAATTTTGTAACTTCGACAGTTTTTTTCATTTTTCTTCCCCACTCCCTCTATCTCTCTCTCTCTCTCTCTCTCTCTCTCTCTCTCTCTCTCTCTCTCTCTCTCTCTCTCTCTCTCTCTCTCTCTCTCTCTCTCTCTCTCTCTCTCTCTCTTTCTCATACACAGACACACACAGACAAACAAAAGTTTAACTTTTTTCCTTATTTTACAAACTTTTATTTATGTTACAATCTCAGTTTCTGTGTGTGTGTGTGGCTTTCTCTGTTCGCAGATCTTGCAAGTAAATTTTAACCAGCTTTTTGACTATCTAGGAAGCTGAAACGTTTAGCATAGCTTAATATTGGATGACAATACATGATTCAATTTAAAAAAACAACTTAATTTGAACATCTTTCCTATTTCTAAATCGAGTGTATTTGAAATCAAAGTTTGTGTTAAAAAACTCGTTTTTCATATACTTGTTCACTTTTTAGTTTCTTAATTTTTTTGCTAGGTGGCAATCCGTAGCCCGTTGAATTTAAAAGGTTACAGTAGGACCTCGCTTATACGACTTTATTGCTTATACGACCTAACAATTTTGCACGGATTGAAATTCCCTTACTCTTCCATACTAATTAATCTGTTTCTGTTATGCGACAAACTCCGTAACGCGACCAACGACCTTGTTTCCCTTGCATTACTTGTATTAATGACATTAATAACTCTATTATGCGACTTGCAGTGAATGAAACCTTTGAAATTTTAACGCGGTTAACAAGTTTTAATTCTTTTTTTTTTCAATGATACAGTTGAAGATCAATAATAATCTAATATATTAATATCTATTTTTTTTTGTTTTTCGTCATATTTTTATCTATTTTCTTGTACCTCCCCTGAGAGAGATAAAGAGAGATGTACTTGAGAGAGAGAAAGAAAATAAACAGACAAGATTGTGACAAGTTTGGTGATAAACGTTGTAAAGACTAACAAAATTTGGTTAGACTAACAAGAAAAATTGTTCTTGGAAAACTCAAATAAAAATAAACTGTTCTTAGCCATATTTAACGATAAATTTCTTAGCGGATTATAATAATTTTGTGATTTATATTGTGTGTAATTTTAAATAGTCCATTTTCATTGAATTTTTTCTAGTTTATTTTTGTAAATAATTTTATAAATTTCATTAAAAATAGTTTTAAGTGAAACTAAATCTATACAAATACAATAAAAAAACTAACAAAATTTGGTAAGACTAACAAGAAAAATTTTTCTTAGCAATATTCACCGATCAATTTGTTATTATTGGTAGATTATAAAGTTCTTCTTTAAGTTTTTTATGCTTTTCTAAAAATTCTACCACCATAGGTATGTGTTTCTGTGATTCAAAGACTTTCAGAATACTTTCAATTTCTGGAATAATTTGTTTTGTAAATTTGTAATATCTTCTAGAAGCTGTTATTAGATGAGTGCTGATAGCCGCATAACCCAAATTACTTGTCAAAACCAATGAGATCCAGTTGAGATTTGGTGATAATAATACTTTCCATTGCTCATCTTTCAGAGTATAAGTAATAGAGCTTAGGCAATATATCCAAAATTGACTATATTTGGACTTCAATATAAGCTTCACAAACATTTCAAGTAGATTTTTTCTTTTACCAATTTCGGATAAAATGCACAATAGATCTGAATAATCATGAAACAATCCACTATAGTAATAGGGATTGCAATAATAAACATTTTTGTGCACAAATTCAATAATGATCGGAATTTTTGTTTGTATATATGAATGATGTTCTTCATTTATGGCTAAGGATGATAAATCTTTTATGACAAATCGAAACCTGTCTATGTCCCAGAAAACGTTTTTCATTGACGCTAAAATTCCATCAATCGTGTTAACGTTACTTACAACCTCAGAATTTATTCTTGAAGAAAAATCTAAATTTGTAAATCTCGAATTAAAATACAATCCTAAAAACTGGAAAGTTCTTGAGTGAGTCCAAGTGATAGGTTCTTTAATAACTGCTCTGTTATTACTTATGTCTAAATAAACCAAATTAGGTAATTTGTCTATCATTTTGTATATTAAATTTATTTTCTCATTATCAACCCTTGCAAAACAACGATTTTCACTAATATCAAGCCACGTTAGATTAGAAAGACATGATATTGAGTCTAACAATTTTGCAAACGACTTGCCAGCAAAAGTATTTATAGCCAATTTCTGAAGACTAACAAAATGGGAAAATTTATTAATAGTTTTCCTTGCATAGCCACAACCTTTTAAACATAAAGTTTTTAAATTCTCACAAGGAAATTGAATTTTAACAAGATCAATTAGATCCTCTTTGGAGCGAGACCTACGCCAACAAGTACGCCAACAAGGACAACGCAGAGAAAGTTGTTTTAATTTAGGACAAAACCATGCAGACAATTTGTTCTTGCCTTTTTTGCGATTGTAATTTGTGATAATGCCACAATGAACCCCTAATTCTAAGTTTACCAGGTTCAAAGATAGAAATGGATGTTTCTAAAAATGGCGATATAACTTCAATGCTGCTTTACGACAAAAATATCCATCCCCGGTTATTAAAAGATGACTAATATTACCTCTGCTCACAATCGTTTTTAAAGGCTGAAAAAATATTTTTATATTAACTTCAAAAAGTACTAATTCATGATAGCTCTTATTCTTTAAAAGAACTGGAATTATATATTCTGGTTGTAGATGCATTCCTATTTTCTGACTTTTTGAAATTATTTCATCGAAAACTTGGGATGAAATCTTCACGCTGTTTTTAACTTTGAAAGGAACACATTTGATCTCAGAAGATGGTTCTAAAATAATTTCCTTGAAGTTAAACAATATAAAATTTGTGCAAGACAGTTTTAAAAACAGTGGTTGATGAAAACTAAGACTCATTTTAAAAATTTTTACCTCGGAATAATTTTTTATAAATTTGTTTATAAAAAATGATGCTGAATATGCAGGTATTCAATGTACTAACATCAAAATCATTTTTCATTGATCTTGCTTTGCAACAACATTTAAACATTGATAATAATACAAACACTATTAATATATAAATATACATAGATCTATATATATATATTCCTCAAGTGGGATCGATTTCTTATTGAAATCACCATCGTATTGCATTCGCGGACAGACAAGATTGTGACAAGTTTGGTGAAAAACCAAGTAATCCTATTGTCCACCCCACATTTAAGGTCCTGGAAACCAAATTTGTAAAAAATGGTGAAACACGTATATCTTTATTTTTGGAATAGAAACTAAATACTAATTTTTACATCTGTGGTATTTACAGTTTTGAAGTAGCAGTTACTTTAAAAAACAACTAACCCTATTTTACACCCCACATTTGAAGTCCTGAAAACCAAATTTTCAAAAAATGCTAAAACACGTATTTCATTATTTTTGGAGTAGAAATTAAATACTAATTTTTACTCCTGTAGCATTCACAGTTTTTGAGTAGCAGCTACTTTAAAAACCAAATAACCCAATTTTCCAATCCACATTTGAGGTCCGGGAAACCGAATTTTCAAAACATGGTGAAACACGTATCTTTTTATTTTTCAAGAAGAATCCATATACCAAATTTAAAAATCTTCTCATTTTTAGTTTTCGAGATATACATGGTTTTAGAAAAAAATTTGTTTTCCAGTTTCTTTCCCTAAGGAGCAAAATTTTTAAAAATCCTTTCTTAGTGGATGCTTACGCACTAAAAGTAATATAAGTTCCAAATTTCACGTCCCTAGGATAAGGCGTTTGAGCTCGGCGTTGATTATCAGTCAGTCAGGACATGTTCTTTTATCTATATATATAAAAATGAATGTTTGTATTTATGTTAATGTCCTTTATGCATTGCTACACCATTCATCCGATCGTAATGAAATTTTCACACGTCAATGAAAATCAAAACTAAAAAAAAAATTTTTGAAATCCGTCACAAAATGAGCGGAGCGGAGCGGGTGAGCGAGCGGGAACTATATATATATATGTATGTGCGTATGTATGTGTGTATGTATGTATGTGTATGTGCATGTATGTGTGTCTGTGTGTGTGTTTATGTATGTACTAGCGGAGATACCCGGCGTTGCCCAGGTTTTATGAGGTTTTTCTAATGTTTGTCTCTTTCTCTCCCGTTTCCTTTCCCACCTGCTTTCCCACTCCTGTTCGCTTTCCCGCTCCCGGTCGGTTTCCCGCTCCCGGTCGCTTTCCCGCTCCCGGTCGTTTTCCCGTTCTTGGTCGCTGTCCCGTTCCCGCTCACGTTTGCTCTCCCATTCCCGCTCACGCTTGCTTTTCTGTTCCCGCTCGCTGTCCGTTCCGGGTGCTTTCCCGTTTCTATAATAGACAAACTAACCCACAAACATTCATATATATATATATATAGTCTTAGCAAATCTATTTTGCGTTTTATAGGCTAACAGAAGTTATGAAAGAATGTAAAAGAGAAAATGAGCGGGAACGGAAACGGGAACGGGAGAGCTACCGTGACCGGGAATGGGAGAGCAAGCATGACCGGGAACGGGAGAGCAAGCGTGAGCGGGAACGGGAAAGCGACCGGAAACGGGAAAGCGACCGGGAACGGGAAAGCGACCGGGAACGGGAAAGCGACCGAGAACGGGAAAGCGACCGGGAACGGGAAAGCGACCGGGAACGGGAAAGCGACCAGGAACGCGGAAAGCGACCGGGAACGCGGAAAGCGACCGGGAACGCTTTCCCGTTCCCGATCGCTTTCCCGTTCCCGCTCACGCTTGCTCTCCCGTTCCCGGTCATGCTTGCTCTCCCATTCCCGGTCAGGGTTGCTCTCCCGTTCCCGTTCCCGTTCACGCTCATTTTCTCTTTTCTATTCTTTCATAACTTCTGTTAGCCTATAAAACGTAAAATAGATTTGCTAAGACTATAAATATATATGAATGTTTGTGGGTTAGTTTGTCTATTATAGAAACGGGAAAGCGACCCGGAACGGACAGTGAGCCGGAACGGAAAAGCAAGCGTGAGCGGGAATGGGAGAGCAAACGTGAGCGGGAACGGGACAGCGACCAAGAACGGGAAAACGACCGGGAGCGGGAAAGCGACCGGGAGCGGGAAACCGACCGGGAGCGGGAAAGCGAACAGGAGTGGGAAAGCAGGTGGGAAAGGAAACGGGAGAGAAAGAGACAAACATTAGAAAAACCTCTAAAAAACCCGGGCAACGCCGGGTATCTCCGCTAGTATATATATATATATATATATATATATATATATATATATATATATATATATATATATATATATATATATATATATATATATATATATATATATATATATATATATATATATATTGTTACGATAACGCCAAATCGTATACCGGGCTCAATAGAATGGTTTTGCAGTTTATTGGAAAATAATAAATGAAGCTTTGCTAAGGCTAATTATACCTTCAAATCTCTTGATAATAATTTCGTAATTATTGTCCTTAATAAAGGTAAGGTTTATCAATAGGAAGTTGATTATGAAACCAGTGATATTACATTAATATATATATAAAATAATTAAAAAAATGTGAAGGCTAAAAAGTAGAAAATAAAAATAAATAAAAAAACTTTTTAAAAACTAGTCTTATGATAAGACTAGGGTGCTCAGTTTGAATTTAATGAACAGGTCTGTATAACTTAGCGAGCACCCTAGCTTATAATAAGACTAGTTTTTAAAAAGTTTTATTTATTCTTTTTTTAAAAATAAAATTTAATTGAGCATCAGCTAGCTTTACCCATACATTAAGATACATCTATCACCATACTACGAGTGTCGGCCAGCTCTACTCCAGTATATTGAGTCAATGTGGTTTTTTTCAGCGTAAATAAACATTTATCAGTTTAAGGAAACAATATTATTTATTAGGCGCTGTATTTTTGTATGTTTTGAGTTTAGATTTACTAATTTAAGCTCCAGTGTTAGGAGGCTTTAAAATGATTATAATAAGTTTAAAGAGTTAGCCATCAAAACAGAATTTAGACTTTCATTTTTTTTCTACTCCTTAGCACTATATACGTTTAGCTTTGCTAGCAATTTCCTATGCTGTTTTATTCAATGTTTATTGATCCTTTTTATTCAATTTTAATTCAAATTGATTAATTTTTTTCATCGTCCTTGTAGCCTATTAGAGCATTAGACTTTCAAACTGGACGACATCAATATCGCTCTGGGCTGGCATCGACTGCTGAACCGCACCGTCAGGAGCAGTGGAGGAATTTATGACGGGCATCGACTCCTGCTCTGCACTAATGGCAGTTAAATCCTCTAGAGTCATTCCACTTTGAACGACATCAATAGTAACTTCCCCACCAGGCGTGGAGGGCCCTGTTATCTGGTACATTTGTTCACCCAACATAACATAGATTGTTTCTCCCGGTCCTATGCCGTTTGCCATGACATCTGAGCTTAGCATCTGATGAATGGCCTTAATGTCAGGGTCTTGAGCCTGATCCCGAGTGGTTGAATCTCCTTGACCATTGTGGATTGAGTCACCCATGTTTATTAAATAAATTCAACTTTGAAATCTAAAAAATAAAAAACGAATAAAAGATAAAGGCACAACTTTTTGAAATACTTGAAACACAGTAAAAGTCCTCTAGAGCAACATTCTCAAGAGCGTACATTAAGAGCAACGGAACGAATTTTTTCACACCTGTATTTGGCCTAAATAGGGTTTTGAAGAACGGACAGTTCAGAAGAACGAAAAGCTAACACACTCTTTTAATCCTTGAAGAACAGATAGCGCTTGGATAATTTATACAACATAAACGCTCAATAAAACGCAGATTAAAAGATTGTAAATTTTGTGCATATATCCTTTTATACTGTGAAAGATGATAAAAAATATCACTCATTTTTAAAACTTTTACCTCGTAAGAGTTTTTAAAATTTGTTTATAAAAAATATAATGCTGAACTGATCATTGATCTTGCTTTGCAACAACATTTAAACATTGATAATAGTAATAACACTATATATATATATATATATATATATATATATATATATATATATATATATATATATATATATATATATATATATATATATATATATATATATATATATATATATATATATGTGTGTGTGTGTGTGTGTGTGTGTGTGTGTGTATGTGTGTATGTGTGTATGTGTGTATGTGTGTATGTGTGTATGTATGAGTATGTTTGGATGCTGTTGTGATGGTCCTATAGTCATGGACTCCTAAATAAGCCGATAGGAATTAATGTTAGTGTCTTCATTAATTCATTTAATTCATAGCTTCTAAAAAAAACAACTTCTGAAATGAGCTAAGCTCTATTATTTTTGGATTGGCACGGTTCCATTTCTCATTATGAACTTCACGCAGAAAGGAGTGAAACGATGAAAAGTTATACGAACTTGTCAATTTCATTTTGACTGTGTATCGTGCCCTCGTGCGCTTATACTAAATATTATTTCTCCGTTTACTAACTGGAGTAGCCAGTATCATTATCACCACCACCGTTGTCGTATGCAGCCAGCCATCGTAAGCTGGCTACGTAAGCATCATCACCACCACCATTGTCGTCAAAAAATGAGTTAAAAATGAGTTGCTTATGTCTATGGGATCAGTTGTCCATGGGATCAGTTGTCCGTGGGATCAGTTGTCCGTGGGATCAGTTGTATTGGGATCAGTTGTCCTGGGATCAG
>OZ022245.1:1984781-2087281 GCA_963978895.1 Erpobdella octoculata | reverse complement strand
GTAAGCTTTGAAGTGCCTAATAATCCCGTTGGGGTCATTATGGACTTGAGTCATGTAGATTTTTTTCCATTCGGCTCAAGAAATTAAAATTAAAAGTGAAGTAACAAAACTAATTCATAGAAAAAATATTGCTTTGATTTTGAACAAATTTTTGTTCAAGGGGTAGAAATTATGACCCAGTGCTCTCCGAATCATGCTCTTCGATTTTTAAATCTTTTTATTTATTTCAATTTTGGCCCGTCAAAAATGTTCGCTCATGTAAAACAATTTTCTTTTCTTTTCTCTTTCAAATTTAAGCCAATTATTATTTAAATAGCTTGTTTAAAAATTTAAGTCCGGACGCCTCTTAAATCGAATGAATCTAGCCGCACAATTGAATTTAAAGAAAAGCAATTCGGCCTCGCTCGAATATAAAAGAGCCAAGAAAACATAAAAGATTATTATTTATGCATTGAAACAACTTTTTAGTGTTAAACTATTTGGATTTAATTTACAGGGAGGTTATAAATAAAATTATCTTGCAGGGGGTACCTACGTGGTGCCTCGTGGCTCTTTTCTTCGCACCATTCACAACTGATAAATTTGAAAAATAAAAAAATTTTAAACTTACGACACAAAAAATTAAAAACTAATTATTCTGAAATAAAAAAATAACTTTTAAAGGGAAACCCTCAGGCAATACTACACTCCACACCCAACTCCCTAGTCTGCACCGAGGATAACCGGCTCTTGAGGGACCTCTTCAACATGACCCCTTCGCCCGTAAGACCCACCCGAGTAACGCCCGCGTACGGGGCCTGTCTGGACGACTGGAGGTCTTGTGTCCGCTGCGAGCAGCAGGTACCTCGGTGCTCTCTTGGATCAACTTTAGAGAGCGACGCTGGTATATTTTCTGTTATTTGGCTTTTTTGTTGTTGTTGTTTGCGTAAAAATGCCTAGTTTTATGGATTCGTATTCTGATTATTTGTTTTTCATGTTCTGCGTTTGTGTGAAATTGATTTCATGAAAATATTTTTGTCGATTATAATAAATTTCATTCTGTTGCCCTTAGAGAGTAATTTAACAAATATAGATTTCAGGACTTAGGAACGTTCGACCAAAACATGCCTCATAATTGGCTTAAGACATTTGCGATTCGACATGCCCATTATTCGCCCATTAAAACTAAAATAAAAGTTTATTGAAATTGAAATTACCTCATGTTTATCCGTTTCGAAGAGTCAGAGCTTGAAGCAGCTTGCTGTCTGATTACCTGTCTGTCGAGCCTCCCGTGCAGGCGGCGACACTCGCGGGAGTGCAACAACGAGACTTACATCACCTGTGCTAAAGGTAATTATTTATGAATAGTAAATTAATAGTTAATTAATTTGCATTACCTTTTAAAACTAAAGGTAATTATTTATGAATAGTAAATTAATAGTTAATTAATTTGCATTACCTTTTAAAGCATACACACACAAAGCTTTTTTTAATAGCATATCATAATCAGAGGTGTCCATGGGTCAAATCGACCCGACCCGCCAGAAAGGTTGACCCTCAGCTGGCTCTTAATTTCTTGACCCGACCCACTCACTATTCAAAAATCCACGACCCGATCTGACCAAACCCAACCCGTGGACGACTCTCTGATCATGATTAACATCGAGACTTATTGCATTTCATTTTCACGGCATCTTCGCTGTGAGAAATCGCGGCGACGTCTCACGGTTTCTCACAGCACCGACTTGACAGTTCGAAGCGATTCCAGGTCGGGTGATTGATGATCATTTATGGACATCTAAGCTCGCCAGTCGTGGAAAGTCATTAAATTATAATTTAAAGTAACGAGAATTCGTCGTCCATAATGCATCGTCGGTAATGAAAGCGCATTGTTCGGTCATTTGTCTGCGCGAGGCGTTTCGTCGTGTCGCAAAAAATTAATTTCGCCTCGCTTTAAGTTGCCGCCGCTGTTTAAGGAATAACGAATTGCTTCGATGACGTCTGTCATTGAGAGTAACAAGAATTAATTATCGAGGTCAGAGTTGAAATTAATTGAATCGTGTGCGTGTGAATGTCTGTGTGAATGTCTGTGTGCGAGAGATAGAGAGAAAGAGAAGAAAGAGAAGAAGAAGCAGAAGAAGAAGAAGAAGAGGGAACTAGCTAAAACTTGAAAAAGGCTGGCTATCTATAAAAAAAAATACATATAAATATTCTGTACGTGTTTCTTGTACACGTAGCTCGTTACGGCTGGGCTCTACGTGTAGAATGCTCTCTCGCTGCTGCTGATGCTGTTGTTGGTTTATTGTCGGTGCTCTATCCATCGAGTGGGGAGGAAAGAAATTTATGGGTAAAAACCCTTTCATCCTTACCCCAACCTGCTATTATTCGGCATGTTCATTTATTCTTACGACCGCCACCCCCCACCCACCCTTCCCCCGCGGCTGGATATTATTCTACGTGAGCGTCTAATCCCTCTCGAACCCTTTGGAAGGGTTTTTTCGCACGATGCGAACCCATGAATGAGAGATTTAATAATATTTATGTTCGTTTTTATGTTCGTGTTTTTTATGTTTATTTATTTCAATTTTTACGGTGCATTACAATCAAAAATAATTTTCTTTTGTAAATGCACTCAAATCAAGTTAATAAAAAAGCAGTCAGAAAAAAATTGGTTAGAAAATTGGTTGAGTTTTATTGAAAGATTGGTTAAAAAGATAACTTTTTAAGAACATGCGAAAGTAATTAGAAGTTGTCTGCTTTCCGGTCTCCAGTGGGAGAGCTTTCCACAGACGACCAGTCCAGAGACGTGGAAGGATCGGTTTCCCAACCCTGAATGAAGCGGTTTATTTTAAAATATTTTTTTTTTAATTTATATATGTAAACGTCTATATAATTGTAATTGTTTTAAATCAAAGATAATTATTATTTTTAATTAAAAACTTTTTTTTCAAACATTTTTCAAACTTTAATAGAATGCATTGTCATAAGAAGCAAGCCTGTATTTAAAATTTCAGCTTGATTGGATGACGGGAAGTTAGTTAATTTTCACTTTTAAGATTTTTAAACATTCAAGCAAGCAAGCCAGCAAGCAAGCAAGACTGGCGATGAAATTATTATAAGGGATTTAAAAATAAAAGACAATTATATAAATACTTATATTGAAACATTTTTTAAAATGGCATTATAAAAAACAAGTTTGCATGTAATGAAAAGCCGCCGAATCCTGAAATAAAAGAAATTTAGAAAAAAATCTTTTTTAAGTAAAACAGTATAAATATATTTTTTTACATTTTTCTTTAATTTTTAACTGTTTTCAAAACAAAAGTTTTACTGATTTTCAAAAAGTTTTGAGCTTAAAAATAAAATGTGGTTTTCAACGAGATTTCCATGGAATTAAACGCAAGAAGTTCTAAATTAAGATTGTTGAAATTTCTTCTACATTTTCTTTTAAAAATATTCAAATAAAAAAAATTAATTTGTTTTTTTTTATTACATAAAAACTTTCGGTTACAGTTGCACTAAAGATTACCAATGCAGAATTACCAAGTTTTCATGTTTTTCCTCATTGTCGAACTAAAAAGAAAACTCAATAAAGAAATTCTTCAATATTTAAAACACTAATCAACGACTCAAATAGCAAAAAACTTTTCAAATATTTATAAAAATAAAAGCCACTCTTTTTATATAATCCCCAAAGAGGATAACTGACACTTAATGTGACAGCCCTTGTTCAAATGTTATAGAAAAAAACTAAAAATTTACTGGACATGTAAGCCCCGAGGCTTAAAAGGGCTCAATATAACCCCTTCCTCTTCTTAACTTCTTCTGTACAAAATCAGCTGTCTGACTGATATGTCTAGATTATGATCCGTATTGGCTCAATAATTCTTTGTACATGAAAATTGCAAACGGTGGCGGATCCCGGAAATCCCGGTGGGGGTATCCAGAAATCCCTGGTGGGGGGTGCTGGTACGCCGTTTCCAAAAACATTTCAAAAACTTTCACATTTTCTCCTTTCAAAAAATTTGATGATTTAGAAAGGATAGTTGAAGGTCATTTTCTGAAAAAAACATTCCAAGAATCTGGTAATTATCTAAAAATTTTCTTCAATAATATTTTTGTTGATAATCTGATGTAGGGATGCATCCCCCACTTCCTGGACCGGTGCCTGGTTCTGAGGGTTGTTAATAATTTCCTTAAAAACACTTTCTAGCTATCGATAACTTTTGAAGACCGCCACCATCTTCAATCAATCATTCTTGTTCTCATCAGACAAGTTCGCCTGACTTTTACATCGCCAAAAGATCAAACGAAATGTTTGTTCGAAAAATTTCTATATTTGCGTTTCTTTTTTTATTTCAGATGGCACGGATTAAACATGATTATCATTCATACTTTGTGAACTTATTTCATTTGAGCCGTTTAATTGTTTTCCTTTTTACTTTTAAAAAAACATAATAAATCATTTCAATGATTCGATATTCTCCCAGGTGACGCATACCGTTTTTCCATAACTCCCATGTACGTCAGACTGGACAAGGAATTTCAATGCCGCTTGAAGCGCCGACCTCTGAACGTCCTCTACACCCTCACCTACCACCTCAGCCTACCGCCAGACATCGAGACCGACCGGGTCAAACACCAGGTCAGATGGACGGGGTCGCAAGGTCATCCGTCTGTGGTCGTACACCACCTGGGTTTTTTAGACGTCGAGTTCAACACCGGCGGTGCTTTTGAAGACGAACTAATTTTAACCGGACGCCGTCATATACCTTTACCATCACCGTCGTCGTCATCATCTTCATCTTCGTCGTCATCGTCATCGTCGTCTTCGACTTCCTCTTCTTCATCGATCCAGTCTTTTTTCTCTTCAACCAGCCAAGGAATAAACTACTCTGCAAAAGCCTTACACGACCGCCGAGACGCCACCGGACCTTCCGTACCACCGCAGCCGCCACCGCCACCACCACCGCCGGTCATCTATCCGCACGGCTTCTTGCGCGACGCCTATGTGACGTCGGTGCGTCTCGGACCGCCGTCGTCGGCAGCCGGAGGCACGTCGCCGTCCAGTGCTCCAGATGAAAGCTGCGATGGAGACTTAGGCGAGATTCATGCCGCAGACGTGACGGAATCCGCCGGACGTAATGTGAACGTCCTGAAGACGACGGATCTAGGCGAGGACGGCGGCTTTGAATATCTCGTCACGTCTTTCGAAAAGCCGCCCCAGTTGAGAATTTATCTTGCCGGTGGGTGAATAATTTTTATGTTCGCGTGAGATGTCGTCGTCGTCGTCGTCGTCGTCGTCGCCGTCGTCGCTGTAGTCGTCGTCGCCGTCGTCGTCGTCGTCGTTGGTATTGCTGTGATGTTGCCATTTTTTTGCGTTTTTTAAACTTGTTTTTCAGTGACTCAGCCTTCCATTTGTTTTCCATTGGACTTTGTTGTGTTTCGTTACGATCAAGTGATTAAGTAAGTAAGTATTTTTAGCGTGCCGTGCGTTTAGCAGGTTGTGCTAGTCGTCAGTCGTGAACGCGGTCAGTGATGTGCTAATATGGACGAATTAAAACACGAAATAAAAACTTGCCTCAACTCTGCTTCTAAATATTCAAAACGCTGGTTGAGATGGAAATGTTGTTTGACAGATTTTCCAGACCACCACGGCAGTTTGTTTAAGAACGCGCGTAGCAAGAACAGTCTCGGCAGCATCAACAATCGAAATACGTTTTGGAACGAATTGTAGAGTGCAGACTGTTTTGAAGTGGTTTTCAAAATCCTTTCCCTGGTCTTACAGTTCACTTGAATATAACCACCATTTAAATTTTACTCGCTTTCATTATCATTATCGCTGTAATGTCCGGATAGAAGTTTACCTTAATTCACCGGTTGGGTTGTTGAACAGGTATAGATTTCGTACAGTGTGCCAACATTGCTAGTTTGAAAGTTACATGCTGATAAATCGGTAATCAGGAACGTATTTTCAAGACTGGTTTGGTACAGTCAAACTGGTTTTTAGTGTGAGAACACGCTGCAACTTGCATGCATTAAAATTGGATCTACCAGAAAGCAAAGGGCTAAAATAAATTAAGTTTTGAAACATCAATGCTACAAATCACCGTTTTGGCAAGCAAGTCACAAACTTGTCACGTCGCCAAAAATATGACCATAACACACAAGCACACTAGTGTAAGGTGTACCCCCGAACAACACCTTGTTGCCGAGTGTCATGCCATGCCGAGAATCTTAACGGTCGACGGCGGTTTGAGGGCAGAGTATGGGGGGCTATTTAAGGAACGTGACGTTCTTGGCTCGATTGACTTTTGAATTAGGGTTGTGCTCTAGG
The DNA here is from genome assembly GCA_963978895.1 of Erpobdella octoculata. Lineage (NCBI taxonomy): Eukaryota > Metazoa > Annelida > Clitellata > Hirudinida > Erpobdellidae > Erpobdella > Erpobdella octoculata. The sequence continues at coordinate 2,080,965 of OZ022245.1, read as the reverse complement.
GAGACTATAGTTGAGGGTCATTTCTTGTTGTTGGTTGATTTTTTGGGAACAGTTCAGGAATAAGTTATTTGCTGAAAAACTTGAAATATTTAGTGAGTGCGATTGAGTTGAAAAAGTGAACTCTCACCTTTCCTGAAAAGTCCTTAAAAATTATGCAGTTGACGATGGGGCCTGTGGGGCTATTCGCTCTTCTTTGGATTGACTTCGTCATATTTCCGAAATTTTTTCCGAGCGATTCTAAATTTTCGTTCTCCTTTTCAAACGTTTTTTTTCCTTTTTCATTCGATTGGTCGTCAAAAATAAATTCCATGCAACATCGGAAACGCATCGGAATAATTGAATGGAATTGAATTGAATAAAAGCCAAAGAATCAATTTTTTTTGTCAGCTATGCGAAAAAAAATTTGAAAGCCTTCGGCTATCGAACGGAGATGCAATGTAGTAGTGTCTTGGTGGTTCCTAAACTCTCTGATACTGGTTCTTATTGTGAATGTCATCATCATCATTAAATATTGAGAACGGGACCAACGTTTCATTTTTTTTTAATTTTTCCATCTATGGTGGATCTCATTAAAATGAGAGTATGCCTCGTGACTTGTAATGCGATCTTCAAGGGTAATTTTTACATCGTTAGAGAGGCTTCTGAGTCATTTATCATTTTTTTCGTCGGCTGGATTCGTGCCAGACGCCATCTTCAGATCGGGGTCAGAGGTCAGAGGTAGGAGGTGTGTGTTTTTTCTAAACGCGCTTTTAAAATTAAGTAAATCTTTCTCAAAACGTTACAAACATTTTTTCAAAAAAATGAAAATCAAATTTTTTTTTTAATATTTCGACGTTTTTAAATCCTTTATATTGACTTGACCGTGTCTGCTTGCTTGCTTGCTTTCGTGCTTGCTTGTTTGCTTGAGACATACGTTGAGACACTATAACACTCAAAACAACCAACTTACCGTTATCCAATCAAGTTGAAATTTGGTAGGTTTATTTGTCGCTGCGGATTTCACATCCTACTAAATTTTCAGATTGATTGGACAAAACATAAGTAAATTATAAAATAAAATCTATACAATTTTTAAAAAATTAAACTTTTTTGTGGAAAAATTTTTGGTTTTTTTAAAGAAAGTGACATATAATTTTAAATGTTTAAAATTTTCAATAAAAAAATTGGTTTACTCCATATTGATTCGAAAGTTTCTTAAATTTTCAACCCTCACATACTTTACATATAAAGTATTAGGAAAACTGTGGTCAATTTTTTCATATTTTATAGACTCACTATCATCAAAAAATAATTTGCAAAACATTTTTAATCACCGAATTCCGAAATTATAAAGAATTTTAAAAAAACGAAGCTTTTTTACGGTTATCTTGTTAACTAATATCTTTGGTTGCAAATCGCTCTTTTGGAGAATTAAAATCACTGTCGCCATCTGCTTGCACTGTTTCTTTGTCAACTCTCAGCAGATTTTTATCCTGCCTCATCACTGACCTGACCTTGAACTATCACCTGTTGTTAACCTTTTCAGTTGACCCTACTGCGTCACTCTTGCTTAGTCTTGGTTCTTATTTTTCATTGGTGCTATCCTAGTGAACGATTGTATCTGATAATGGCGGATAAAAAAATACTACAAAATAATCTTATTATAGTATTTATTATATTAAATGCTAAATTATTTATGAAAAAAAACTATCTTTGACAGGAAATGCATCAGTCCTGAGGGACTGGTTCAGCGACAAAAATCATCCTCTGGTTTCCTTCAGTGCAAACATGACGTTGCTTGACGACCGTCATTTTCACTTCTCGCTGAAAGGTTGTTCCGGAGGTTTTTTTCCCGTCGCTAGGTGGCAGATATGACTTTTTTTTTAAACTGTTCGTTTGGCTGTGTTTGTGCGAGTGACCGTTTGCCTGTGGTTTTGAGTTTTTTGTGCTTGTCTTTGAATGTTTGTAGGTATTTCTGCAAACGTTTGAGTATTTGTAAGTATTATTGGTCAGCTGTTTGTATTCTTGTAAGTATTATTGGTTAGCTGTTTGTATTCTTGTAATTAATTGTTTGAATATTTGCAATTGTTTCTGTACGTTTATTATTATTTTCAAATAGCTGTGCGAGTATTTGTAGGTAGATGTGTGGATATTTCTAAGTAATTGTGAAGTGTAAATTTCTGTAAGCATTTTTTTATAATATTGCTAAAATAGTTGTGCACATATTTAATATTATTTATTGTTTATTACGCGTGAATGATTTCTCTAGTTCTAAGTTATTGTTATTTTCTAATAAAAGCCCATTTTTTCTTCATATTTTGAGTAGTCAAGTCAGTGCGGCTGTACCTATAAGTATGTATATGTATTTGTGTAATTTGTTTAAGTATTTGTAAGTAACCGTGTAAATGTTTGAGTATTGGTAAGTATTTACAGTAAATATTATATCATGTACGTGCAGCTGTATGCGGATGTGTGTTTGTTTGCTTGTTTGACCCTCTGTATGTATTGCAGAAAAACAACACGAACTTACGAGAGATTGAACAGGGAAACGTCGAAATTCAATTTCATGCGCTCAATCAATATAAATATATTGCATACATTTAGTCAATACCTCACGAGAGAGAGAGAGAGAGAGAGAGAGAGAGAGAGAGAGAGAGAGAGAGAGAGAGAGAGGCGAGAGAGAAGGGGGAGGGGAGGACTAAACAGGTTTCTCTTTCGTAGATAAAAGAACCCTAGACATTCATTTCTATCATTAAGCCGCACCGTCCTCAAGCAGTACATCATCATCCCGCGCGGCTTTATTTGATTTTTTCATCTCGTTTTCCGCGATCCGGCGCACGACGCAGACCTTTATTCTGGACAAACATTTTTCAAACGTTCTCAGGCGAAGTGAAGCAATGTCCCAGCTTCCTAACCGTCACCGGCAGCGACCTATCAGAGCTCGAAGAACTTTTCAAATTCGACCTCCTCGTCACCTGGCCTCCGACCTTTAACCTGCACGTGACGAACATCTCGCTCTCTCCCTTTTCCTCTTCTTCCAACAAAACGGAGAGATTGATTGAAATCTTATTAGACGATTTGAAGAGCGAACGTCGAACTTACTTCACCATCTCTACGCAGCCGAGTGGGGTCTGGGCCGGCCACCACCACGCCAACGGGACATCGCTCACTGTCCAATCGCACCGGATGCCTGCGGCCCGATACACGTACGGAGTGGGACTGGCGTTTTTCTTTGCAATGACCGTTGTCATCTTGGCGATCTGTTGCTTCTCGACGGCGGTCGTTAAGAGGACGACATCACAGGCCAAGTGGATGATGCCCTGCCGAATGGCCACAACTCACGAGAAGCTACTAACAACCACGTATTCGTCATCGAAACTCACCAATCTCAGACTCTCGACTCCGCTGTCGCCGTCATCGACTACATCGCCGGCGTGCGGCGGCGTGAGCGACGGCTGCCGCCGACGTTGGATGAAGTCGCCGCTGGTTCTCTGCTTCAAGATCGTTCTCGTCTGCTTCATAGCCACGAAAGTCATCTACAATTTCATTTTCACCTTCACCATCGTCACCTTTCTTCTCTTCGTATGGATACACGAGAGCTTCGACGGCGACTACGCCATGGCGGACTACTTGCGCTTGTGGCACTTTGAAGACGTCTGGAAAACGATCGTACAGATGAACGGCAGTCACGAAAACAAGGCCCAGCGAGAGGCCGTCGACTCGTGCGAAGCCTATATAAATCTGGTGGTAGAAATGCTGAAAAAGGAACTTCAAGCCATATGCCGAGACCCTAGCGAAACCCTGCCAGCGCTCAACGGTCACGGCTACTACACTTTACTGAACCTTTCGCTTAATGTCGAAGAATTCGAAAAACTTGCGAATCAAACGACCGCCGACGCTTCGTCGAGCTACGCCGAGATCTTCAATGCTTCGTTTGAGAACGTTTTTCAGAACCGCTGGCTTCTCTATCCGACGTTTCTGCTCGAGAAGAGGAAGCCGATCAGTCCGTCGCTCAGCGCCAGCGAGCATTTTCTGACGCAGGCCAGTTTTCGTCGGTTCAGAGCTCCGTTCCGCTCAAACTGGTTACCTCACGATATCTGGGTCAAGTTGAGACATCGAAAAAGTCTAGCAGTCGGTCACCTTTGCTCAATCCATTCGTCAAACTACCGCGCCAGGCCAGCGGAAAACGGCTATAGATATCTTACATCTGGCAGAGGAACGCTCTATCCGTGGATGCACAGGTCGAATTTAAAATTGAGAAAAATCAGACAAATCGAGGATGATGACCAACCGACCGGCCTGAATCGGAATCGAGATAATTTAAAACTGGAGCAGCCGCACGGATTGCTGTTTCTCTTTCTCGTCGTGACCGACACGCTGCTGATGATCCATCGATTCACTCAGCTATTCGAGCTAGTCAAGCGAGCCAGACTGATTCTGACTAAACACCACGAGAATCGTCGCTCGGCCGACGGTTTTTCGACGAAATATTGGAACCTCCTGCAGTCGCCCTCGGTCGGGAAGGAATCGCCTGCGCAGAGCAGGTGCTCCACACTGTCTAAGGAAGTAGAGGGAAAAGCCAAAGCTGCAGAGACCACTCCTGTTGGCAGTCCCGTACTGGATAACGAGGAGTTGAGTTACTATTGCGACCAGTATTACAAGCCTTCATTCTACAAAACCACCAAAAAATGTTTTTTCGGATGTATATGCCGGGGCAAGACGTCTAGCGGCACCCATCTTGACCCGTGGTTTGCCGTGGTCGGCAATGAAAAAGAAATCATCAAGAAACCTTTTTCAACGTTTAGTGAACTATTTCGCGGAGTGATCCTAATGCTGATCGTCTTGTTTTGGGATTGCTTACCGCCGAAGCAGTTTTTTACTCTCTTTTTTCTCATCTCACCGTGGAAGTACAGAACCTTCCCAACTGGAGTGGAAGAGGCGAATCGGTATACGACCAATTCCTGCTACGGTGGCACTCGGAAACCGCTACTAGCGCCATCTTCTTCGTTTTTCCACTTCGACCTACACCAGCTACAAGCCTTGTGCGAATACATCGACGCCTGTAAGGTCTTTTTTCAGTTTGTAATTGAGTTAACTATATTTGACTAATTAGATATTAAAATAATGATTTGGCCTAAGCTTAAGGTTTAGGCTTAGGCCAAAGCACAGCTCATGTCTTGGATAAACTGGTGTATACGTTACAACAATCCCACTTTTAAAATGCGGTCTTCTATCGATAAGAAAACAATTTTAACTTTTCATTGTGGCAGTTTTTTTTCTTTTGGGCAAGACTGATTTTTATTATATAGTTATCACAGTTGCATGACAGGCTGGTCATATTCCTTGCTCCACGGATCAGAACCCAGAGCCATGACACTAATTGTACGATTCCCCACGTTGTAGCATTTACAACAGTAAATTTATTCACGCAGCATAACATGGGTAATATTCTTTAGAACAACATTCGACCAAATTTCAAATAATTTTCAAGAAAATTCAATAAAAGTTATAAAAAACGCAAATTTTTGAAATTCAAAAAAAGGTTTAAAAACACCTACTTTTGAAGGTGTTTTTAAAATAATAACTTCGAAACAATAAAAACATTTGAAATCCTTTCTCTGCAATTCGTCTGCAACATCTATATTCCAGTGACACTAGTAATTGAATTTAAAAAAATAACCGTTAAAGATATTAGTACAATAATATGCTTTAAAAATAAAAAAAACTATAAAAAAAAACATTTTTCTGGTAGTCTCAGGCTAACCTGGGCAAATTGTCCTTCGAACCCCGAAATGGTCGTGATCCCCCCCATCAGGCTGACAACCGCTGTCTTAGTAAAGGATTAATTATTTCATTATAATAATATATACTACATATTTTCTCGTAATAACCTAATTCCACATTTAATCTCAAGACTTAAACCACACAACATCCGGTGTCAGGGAGCGACGAAGCGACTGCACTGTTCGTATCACGTCGTGTCGTGCCTACAGTGAAGGAACTCCAGCATTTGGTGGATTTCTAGTTTCAGAATTTTCAGCAAATATTAACTGTTTTTTTTTATTATAATAAATACTGTGTTATTTTAGTATAAATATATTATCGCTTTTTATGTATTAGCTTTTGGTGGATTTCTAGTTTCAGAATTTTCAGCAAATATTAACGGTTTTTCTAGTAGAAAATACAATATCGCTATATATGTATTAGCAATTATCAAATAATGTTCTTTCATAGTAAAGTGTTATTTTAGCAAAAGCAATATTCAATACTTCTGAATGTAATATTTTTGTTTCAATGCAGATAACAAAACGTTTGCTAAACAAATTATTAGCTTTTGTAAACATATATTAAATTAAATTGTTTGTTTTTTAAATGACAATTAGTTTTCTTAGCGTTTGCATTTCAGGCTGCAAAAATCCTTCATTCAGCGACACAGCCCCCGACAGCAATTCTCCCATTGAAAGGCTAACCTCATTGGCGTCTTCAGCTTCAGATCTCTTCCTCTATCTGCTGATCTTTTACCTTCTCACCTCGGCATTCTCCAATCTGGCCCAAATCGTTCTCCGCCACCTGTCGAGTCTCCTTCTCAAATCCTCTTTCCAGACCACCTTCAATACTCCTCTGATTGCCGACTCGGGCTGGCCCGTTCCACGTCACGAGGCGGGGGTCAATGAGAATTCCCCGTCGGACGGGGCTAGCAGGGAAGCCGCACCAGCCTCAACGACTGACCTACGACTCCCGTCGACGACCTGCGTCAGCAACAAGGAAAGACCGATGCGAAGGTACCACGTGACCAGTCGAATCCCGAAACACCTCAGATTTTCAGAGACGAAAGTGTAATTGAACGAAACCAGCAGAAAAAAAAACTTGATTTTAATTTTCTACGACATTCTTGTCTCGATTTTACGTCATTTTTCAAAAAAAATCGTTTTTCGTTTGTTTGTTTGTTTTTCTCATTCTTCTTGAAAGAAAAAAAATAGAAATTAATTTTAACTCCATTAACTTTAGAAATTAATCAATCGGTAGACCTGTCGTCGTCGTCCAACGAATACGAATAAAGATTATTATTTTTTTTTCTTCCCGAGAAAACAGTGATTTGTCTTTTAATTATTTACGCATACAAATTGAACTGTCTAAAAGTAAACTTACAATTAACAAGAAATACAATTGTTGATGAATTGCAATTTTTATATTCTCTCTCTCTCTCTCTCTTTCTTTTTTTTTCTTTCTTTTTATTTCATTTTTCTTTTCCTCTTTCTCTCTTACTTACTTTCTCTCTCTTTTTCTTCTCTGTTAGTTTTTTTTTATTTTTCTTTAAAATGCATTTTTATTTTTCAATTTTTTTAATTCAACATATTTACTTTCTTTTCTTTTTTTTTTGCTTTTTTGCAAAACGATTAAAGTCAATATCGCTCACACAAAAATGTGTCCAATTTTTTTTTTGCAAGTTCTTTTTAATTGTTATTCGTATTTTAGAAATTAAATAAAACAATTGTCGAAAATTGAAATGTAAAAATAATTTTTTTTTAGAAAATTTTTAAAATTTATTTGAAAGCATTGTCATGAAAAAAGTGTATATTCGAAGTTTCAGCTTGATCGGGTCGGGAAAAACTTGTTAATTTTTATTTTCAAAATTTGTCTAGATAGACATGTTCCCTTTGAAAAAAAGTAACAAAACGTGAGATCTTCTTAAATGTCATAAAGAAGCAGCTTTGGCGATCTCAGATTAAAAGCCAGAGGAGACTCTTTCAATTCAAGTGCTCCAGTTATCTTAAACAGCACATTGAAAACGTTCAATGGTGATGGTTGAACTCTCTGGAGGTCACTGCATTCGCTCCTCACTCCAACTTCAGAAACCTCATCATGGATTTCTTCGGATCATCTACTTGACTTTTTTGAAAATAAGATTGCTGACATACGTGACTCGACCAAAAACTTCAAGCAACTTGATTTTGCAATCAATGCACCGTTTCCTCCAGGTTTTGATGCTTTTGAAAAGGTGTCTCCTGATGATGTGACTAAACTTCTCATCGATTCCACGACAAAGCAGTATGAGCTTGATACCGCTCCTGTGCGTCTACTAAAAACCATGCCCCTCACTTTTGCTCCAATTCTTGCAATGTTAATAAACTCTTCACTTACTCACACCAATCTGCCTGAACAAACGTGCCAACATTTGCCCACTACTAAAAAACCTGGCCTTGATCTCTCTGACCCTGCCAACTACCGCCCTATATCTACCTTATCGTTTGTTTCTAAACTAGTGGAACGAGTCGTGCACTGCCAACTTTCTAACTATGTTGAAATACATAAACTACTTCGTTCTACGCAAACTGAATTCAGACGTTATCATTCCACTAAAACAGATGTGGTTAAAATTTATAGCGACATTGTCCTTGCCCTTGATTCCGAATTTATAACCGCTCTATTAATGCTCGACTTTACTGCTGCTTTCATGCCATTTTTTTTCAATACTTGAATTACAGTTTGGTATAATTTCTGCTGTTCTGTAGTAGATAATCTTTCTCTAATAGTATCTAATCGTTCTCAAAAAGTTCGTCTTGGTGATCAAACCTCCAAAAAGTACGATATTTCTTCGGTGTTCTCCAAGGTTCAATCCTTGGACCCCTTCTTTTCCTTCTCTACGCTTTTTATATTATCAACATCGCCTCACGACACGAAGTTCTTATTCGCCTCTATGCTGATGACACCTAGCTTTATATTCAACCTGTAACACAACACATCTGCCTCGCTAAAACAAAGCTTGCAAACTGTTTTGTTGAAATTCAAAAATGGTGCTCAGCCATGCGCCTGAAGCTGAATACTTCTAAAACAGAACTCATCTGGTTTGATCGAAGGCTTCAGCCCATATCCATGAGTTCAGGCTCTATTAATATCGGTGACTGCATGATCTTGTCTTCGAATGTCGTTCGTGATCTCGGAGTGTATCTTGACTTTTGCTTGTCAATAACCCATCATATATCCGCCATTACAAGGGCCTGCTACTTCCATCTACGCCGAATCCGTCAAGTGAAGCACTGCCTTAACGAGCAGTGCATTCGTACCCTAGTTCAGGTTTTTGTCATCTCAAGAGTAAACTACTGCAACTCAGTGCTGACAGGTCTACCATCATCGTCTTTAAAACCCCTTTCTTCTGTACTCCATGCGGCCGCTCGGCTTGTCAAAGATCTCGGTCCCCGAGACCACATCACCTCAACTTTACGTCCACTTTACTGGCTACCTATCCCCGCTAGAATAAATTTTAAAATATGCTTTTTAATGTTTAATATAGTCGACGGATCTTATCCCTCCTATTTGTTGTCTCTCGTTTCTCCATGCTCGTCGCTCCCTGCAAGGCTGCGTCTTCGTTCTACTAGCAAGGATGATTTTATCTCTATCCGGTCTCGTCTCCAATTTGGAAACAGAGTTTTTGCCATCTCTGGCCCGACTTACTGGAACAGCTTGCCTGTACATATTCGCCAATCTAAAGACGCTACTCAATTTAAAATTAGATTAAAAACTTTCTTTTTAGTAAATTCTTTGATTAGGAGATATCGTTGAACTGCGCACTTTTGCGCATAAATAAATTTTATTTTGTATTGCATTGTATTGTACCATCTTATGTATTCCGTTTACAGAGAGGTCAATTCATGGCCAAGCAAAACCTCATGGCACAACTTTCCAGCCTTTTCTTTATTTAAAAAAAACCAACTTTTATTGACATAAGCTGGCAGAAATGCACTAATCTGACCGACTGCAAACATGTGACTGTTGAATCTTTCGTCAGCTCTGTGGTGCAAGTGTCAAAGAATGACAACAATAACGCAGTTTCGAAGCAATATTGGGCAGTTTTCCACGTTGCAAAAATTGCGTCGCCGCCAAAAAGGCACCATGGCAGGATTTCCTCCATAAATACGCCAGTGCAAACACACATACAGACACATACATAATAAACACACACATACCTACATACATACAAGTAATACACTTTTGATCTCTCTTGTAAATTGTGTTTGTTTTTATTATACAAAAAAAAAACAAAATAATACACTATGAAATAAATACCATTTAATTCAAAGTTAGTAACAATTTGAAAAATTATTTTAAACATGTTTCTTAGTCATACTTCATGTATAAACGTGTGTTTTAATTAATTTTTGAGTTGCATTTTCTGTTTTAATTCCTCGTGTCTTTTCAACAAATTATTCAAATGGATTTGCTCATATGGTTTTGATTTAATTGAACTTACGATCTCGCTTACGATACAATCAGCTTCTGGAATTAACTCACCTGTAATTTCGTAATACTTGTCATATAGTTGTAGTAGATTACTGTAGAAGTTCAGAAGATCCCAACTATTCTTTGAAGGGTGTGCCAAGAGCGTTGAGATGAATCGATGACTTGGTCTGAATAACTCTTTCCATAAAGAAACTTTTAAGGTTTTGGAAATCAGAAAATCTAGACATAAAAAAATATATCTAGAGTTCACTATTATTTTTATAAATGTTTTAATTTCACTGCTTTTTAAGCCCACATTGAAAAGAGCGCAAAACAAATCGAGATGTGAAGAATCGCGGTAGCTAGCATAGTAAGTCATTCCTGTGTATAAAAAGTCAACAATAATTGACATGTTGTTTCTTATACTTGAATGATGTTTTTCATTTTTTGCTAAGTCTATCAAAAAATGGATGCATCTATAAATTTTTTCCTTTTTCCCAAAAACGTTTTTCATTGACGTAATAATTCCTTCAACGGTGCTGGTGTTTAAAATATCATCAAATTCATCCCATCCAGCAGAAGGAAGTCCTAAATACTCAAAACATCTTGAATGCGTCCACTTAGCAATTTTTTCATGAAACATTTTTATATCACGTATGTCTAAATGAACTAAATTAGGTAGTTTGTCTATCATTTTGTATATTAATTGCAGGTTCCAATTTTTAAAAACATTTAACCCTTCTGACCCAGGCTTTTCACTAATTTCAAGCCACGTTAAGCTAGTAAGACATGAAATTTGATCAACTAAGTCTTCTATGGATTCACCAGGATACAAACATATCGCCATTTTTTGAAGACTAATAAATCCGGAAACTTTGCTCATTGTTTGTGTTGCAGACGCACAACAAAAAATGTTTAAAGCTTTTAAGTTTTTGTTGGGAAATTTTATATTAAGAATTTCAATGAGATCTTTCTTGGTGCTGTTTTGTTCCGTGCAACTGCAACGCAGAGAGAGGTTAACTAAGCCAGGACACCACCACCCAGACTTGTCTGAAATGCGATAATTCATGATAACATAACAATTAACCTCTAATTCTAGCTTTTGTAGTTTTGATAACATGTAAGGGTTTTTCAATTGACATGTTTCCATAGATAAGAATAAACCATCACGAACACGTGACATTCCAGTAAACGAAATACAAGTTAAATTTCCTCGGCCAAAAATGATTTCTAATGGCTGGAAGAATTTAATAATACCAACCTCTTCAAGTATTAATTTTTGATAACTTTCAAATTTTAAAAAAAAAGGAATTATATATTCGTGTGGAAGTCTCATCCCAAAATTCCGACTTTTTAAAATTAATTCTTCAAAAATAAGCGAAGATAGGCTTACTTCGTCTTTAACCTTGAAAGGAAGACAATTCATTTCAGTCGATGGTTCCAAAAAAGTGTCCTTGAAGTTATATATAACAAAGTCTTTGCATAAATGTTTTAATGTTATTGAATGATGTAGCTGGTTTTTCATTTTTTGAGTTAACTAGAATTTAATTCAAGTAAAATATTTTACAAATGATAACTTCATCAATTTCTACTGAAGTTGTTTTCTAACAATAATTATACAGCGATATAAATTTTAATTGAGTTTAATATAGAAATATATATATATATATATATATATATATATATATATATATATATATATATATATATATATATATATATATATATATATATATATATATATATATATATATATGTATACATAACAAGTAAAGGAAAAAACAATTTTTTCTATACAAACTTTATTTTATTTGAATCATGTATGGTCATCCAATATAAAGCTATGCTGAAAGTTTCAGTTTCCTAGCTAGTCACAAAGCTGGTTAAATTTTATTTGCAAGATTTGCGTACAGAGAAAGACGTACACACAAACACGCACGCACACACAAACAGATATTGTAACCTAAATAAAAGTTTGTAAAAATGACGGTCTGTATATATGCATGTTCTTTATGCATGGCTACACCATTCATCCGATTGTAATGAAATTTTCACATAACCTTGAGAGTCAATGGGAGAAACTTACTGTGGAAAAAATTGAAATCCTTCCCAAAATGAGCGGAGTCAAAGCAGGAGAGCGAGTGGAAACGGAATTGGACAATGAGCAAAAACGGGAACGGGTAGGCAAGCGGGAAAGGAAAAGCAACTGAGAGCAAAAGAGCGAACGGGAAAAGGAAAGCGGCCGGGTGCGGGAAAGCTAGCAAAAGCCGGAAAGTGTCCGGGAGCGGGAAATCGTCTGGGATCAGGAAAGCAAAATGATGTGCGTTCTTTGCATTGCTTTCGGTCTGATTTTGCTCGAACAACTCTCAAAACATTCTCCATAAAGTGTTTTGGTCCGCGGTTGTATTCAAGTACTCCGATTACAATTTCCTCATTGAAAAGCATTTCGCTATTTAAAAATCGTTGAAATCTTACATATTACAGCTAGATTCATAATTTCAATATCTATATACTTATGTTAACTTCGATACAAATATGTTAACTTATATATACTTATGCTTTCTCCTATACACTTATGTTAGCTTTTATTTCTCTGTCTCGGTTCGTATTTAAATCTGAATTTTCGTTTATAGGTCGTCCAGTTAGCGGGAAGTAATTCCCTTTGGATGAACCTTTTGAGCACTTGATTTTTTTTCCTTATTTATAACTTCACTGTTGTACTTAATTGTTTTGTTTCGTGCTCAATAAATGTTCAAAAAAAAGGGAGCGGGAAAGCGATCGAGAGCGGAAAAACGACAAGGAGAGGGAAAGCGACCGGGACCGGGAAAGCGACCTGAAGCGGAAGGGCAAGCGGGGAAGGAAACAGGAGCGAAAGAGGAAAACGATTGAAAACCTCTAAAATTCCCGGGCAACGCCGAATAACCCGCTAGTAACTAAATAAAACACTGAAGATGTAAACTAAACAACGTAAAACGTTCGATAGGTGTAATACGAGTAGCTATACCGAGGGGCATTGATCGCATACAGCCTTTGTAAAGACACTGAGGACCGGCACATGTGTGTGGGAAACAACACGAATTAAAGTGGTTGTAAATAAAATGTTCAAAACGACATTTAAATCCTAGGTGGCTTCGCTAGTGTCAACTATTTAGTAGAGGGAAACTTCCATCAGAAAAATGAGGTTTCTGGTAGTGACATAGGCTTTCAGAAATGAAAATTGTTGTTTGTAGTCTTGTAAATATTATTGGTTAGTTGTTTGTATCCTTGTAATTATTTGTTTGAATATTTGCAATTGTTTCTGTACGTTTATTATTATTTTCAAATAGCTGTGCGAGTATTTGTAGGTAGATGTGTGGATATTTCTAAGTAATTGTGAAGTGTAAATTTCTGTAAGCATTTTTTTATAATATTGCTAAAATAGTTGTGCACATATTTAATATTATTTATTGTTTATTACGCGTGAATGATTTCTCTAGTTCTAAGTTATTGTTATTTTCTAATAAAAGCCCATTTTTTCTTCATATTTTAAGAAGTCAAGTCAGTGCGGCTGTATAAGTATGTGTATGTATTTGTGTAATCTGTTCAAGTATTTGTAAGTAACCGTATAAATGTTGGAGTATTGGTAAGTATTTACAGTAAATATTATATCATGTACGTGCAGCTGTATGCGGTTGTTTGTTTGTTTGCTGGTTTGTTTGACCCTCTCTGCGTGTATTGAGTCATGCACGTACAAATATGCAGAAAAACAACAAGAACTTACGAGAGATAGAACAGGGAAACGACGAAATTCAATTTCATGCGTTCAATCAATATAAATATATTGCATACATTTAGTCAATATCTCACGCGAGAGAGAGAGAGATTAAGAGAGAGAGAGAGAGAGAGAGAGAGAGAGAGAGAGAGAGAGAGAGAGAGAGAGAGAGAGAGAGAGAGAGAGAGAGAGAGAGAGAGAGAGAGAGAGAGAGAGAGGGCTGGAGGGAAGGGGGAGGGGAGAACTAAACAGGTTTCTCTTTCGTAGATAAAAGAACCCTAGACATTCATTTCTATCATTAAGCCGCATCGTCCTCAAGCAGTACATCATCATCCCGCGCGGCTTTGTTTGATTTTTTCATCTCGTTTTCCGCGATCCGGCACACGACGCAGACCTTTATTCTGGACAAACATTTTTCAAACGTTCTCAGGCGAAGTGAAGCAATGTCCCAGCTTCCTAACCGTCACCGGCAGCGACCTATCAGAGCTCGAAGAACTTTTCAAATTCGACCTCCTCGTCACCTGGCCTCCGACCTTTAACCTGCACGTGACGAACATCTCGCTCTCTCCCTTTCCCTCCTCTTCCAACAAAACGGAGAGATTGATTGAAATCCTATTAGACGATTTGAAGAGCGAACGTCGAACCTACTTCACCATCTCTACGCAGCCGAGCGTTTCCTGGGCCGGCCACCACCACGCCAACGGGACATCGCTCACTGTCCAGTCGCACCGGATGCCAGCGGCCCGATACACGTACGGAGTGGGACTGGCGTTTTTCTTTGCAATGACCGTTGTCATCCTGGCGATCTGCTGCTTCTCGACGGCGGTCGTTAAGAGGACGACATCACAGGCCAAGTGGATGATGCCCTGTCGAATGGCCACAACTCACGAGAAGCTACTAACGACCACGTACTCGTCATCGAAACTCACCAATCTCAGACTCTCGACTCCGCTGTCGCTGTCGTCAACTACATCGCCGGCGTGCGGCGGCGTAAGCGACGGCTGCCGCCGACGTTGGATGAAGTCGCCGCTGGTTCTCTGCTTCAAGATTGTTCTCGTCTGCTTCATAGCCACGAAAGTCATCTACAATTTCATTTTCACTTTCACCATCGTCACCTTTCTTCTCTTCGTATGGATACACGAGAGCTTCGACGGCGACTACGCCATGGCGGACTACTTGCGCTTGTGGCACTTCGAAGACGTCTGTAAAACGATCGTACAGATGAACGGCAGTCACGAAAACAAGGCCCAGCGAGAGGCCATTGGCTCCTGTGAAGCCTATATAAATCTGGTGGTAGAAATGCTGAGAAAAGAACTTCAAGCCATATGCCGAGACCCTAGCGAAACCCTGCCAGCTCTCAACGGTCACGGCTACTACACTTTACTGAACTTCTCGCTTAATGTCGAAGAATTCGAAAAACTTGCGAACCAAACGACCGCCGACGCTTCGTCGAGCTACGCCGAGATCTTCAATGCTTCGTTTGAGAACGTTTTTCAAAACCGCTGGCTTCTCTATCCGACGTTTCTGCTCGAGAAGAGGAAGCCGACCAGTCCTTCGCTCAGCTCCAGCGAGCATTTTTTGACTCAAGCCAGTTTTCATCGGTTCAGAGCTCCGTTCCGCTCAAGCTGGCTACCTCACGATATCTGGGTCAAGTTGAGACATCGAAAAAGTCTAGCAGTCGGTCACCTTTGCTCAATCCACTCGTCAAACTACCACGCCAGGCCGGCGGAAAACGGCTATAGATATCTTACATCTGGCAGAGGTGCGCTCTATCCGTGGATGCACAGGTCGAATTTAAAATTGAGAAAAATCAGACAAATCGAGGATGATGACCAACCGACCGGCCTGAATCGAAATCGAGATAATTTAAAACTTGAGCAGCCGCACGGATTGCTGTTTCTCTTTCTCGTCGTGACCGACACGCTGCTGATGATCCATCGATTCACTCAGCTATTCGAGCTAGTCAAGCGAGCCAGACTGATTCTGACTAAACACCACGAGAATCGTCGCTCGGCCGACGGTTTTTTGACGAAATATTGGAACCTCCTGCAGTCGCCCTCGGTCGGGAATGAATCGCCTGCGCAGAGCAGGTGCTCCACACTGTCTAAGGAAGTAGAGGGAAAAGCCAAAGCTGCAGAGACCACTCCGATTGGCAGTCCCGTACTGGATAACGAGTTGAGTTACTATTGCGACCAGTATTACAAGCCTTCATTCTACAAAACCACAAAAAAATGTTTTTTTGGATGTATATGCCGGGGCAAGACGTCTAGCGGCACCCATCTCGACCCGTGGTTTGCCGTGGTCGGCAATGAAAGAGAAATCATCAAGAAACCTTTTTCAACGTTTAGTGAACTATTTCGCGGAGTGATCTTAATGCTGATCGTCTTGTTTTGGGACTGCTTACCGCCGAAGCAGTTTTTTACTCTCTTTTTTCTCACCTCACCGTGGAAGTACAGAACTTTCCCATCTGGAGTGGAAGAGGCGAATCGGTATACGACCAATACCTGCTACGGTGGCACTCGGAAACCGCTACTAGCGCCATCTTCTTCGTTTTTCCACTTCGACCTACACCAGCTACAAGCCTTGTGCGAATACATCGACGCCTGTAAGGTCTTTTTTCAGTTTGTAATTGAGTTAACTATATTTGATTAATTAAATATTAAAATAATGATTTGACCTAAGCTTAAGGTTTTAGCTTAGGCCAAAGTACAGCTCATGTCTTCGATAAACTGGTGTATACGTTACAACAATCCCACTTTTAAAATGCGGTCTTCTATCGACAAGAGAACAATTTTAACTTTTCATTGTGGCAGTTTTCTTTCTTTTGGGCAAGACTGATTTTTATTATATAGTTATCACAGTTGCATGACAGGCTGGTCATATTCCTTGCTCCACGGATCAGAACCCAGAGCCATGACACTAATTGTACGATTCCCCACGGTGTAGCATTCACAAATTTCAAATAAGTTTAAAGAAAATTCAATAAAAGTTATAAAAAACGGAAATTTTTGAAATTTAAAAAATGTTTAAAAACACCTACTTTTGAAGGTGTTTTTAAAAAAATGACTTCGAAACAATAAAAACATTTGAAATCTTTTCTCTGCAATCCGTCTGCAACATCTATATTCCAGTGACACTAGTAATTGAATTTAAAAAATTATCAATGAAAGATATTAGTACAATAATAGGCTTTAAAAATTAAAAAACTATAAAAAAAAATTTCTGGTAGTCTCAGGCTAACCTGGGCAAATTGTCCTTCGAACCCCGAAATGGTCGTGACCCCCCCCCCCCCCCATCAGGCTGACAACCGCTGTCTTAGTAAAGGATTAATTATTTCATTATAATAATATATACTACATATTTTCTCGTAATAACCTAATTCCACATTTAATCTCAAGACTTAAACCAGACAACATCCGGTGTCAGGGAGCGACGAAGCGACTGCACTGTTCGCATCACGTCGTGTCGTGCCTACAGTGAAGGAACTCCAGCATTTGGTGGATTTCTAGTTTCAGAATTCTCAGCAAATATTAACTGTTTTTCTTTATTATAATAAATACTGTGTTATTTTAGTATAAATATATTATCGCTTTTATGTATTAGCTTTTGGTGAATTTCTAGTTTCAGAATTTTCAGCAAATATTAACGGTTTTTCTAGTAGAAAATACAATATCGCTATATATGTATTAGCAATTATCAAATAATGTTCTTTCATAGTAAAGTGTTATTTTAGCGAAAGCAATATTCAATACTTCTGAATGTAATATTTTTGTTTCAATGCAGATAACAAAACGTTTGCTAAACAAATTATGAGCTTTTGTAAACATATATTAAATTAAATTGTTTGTTTGTTTTTTAAATGACAATTAGTTTTCTTAGCGTTTGCATTTCAGGCTGCAAAAATCCTTCATTCAGCGACACAGCTCCCGACAGCAATTCTCCCATTGAAAGGCTAACCTCATTGGCGTCTTCGGCTTCAGATCTCTTCATTTATCTTCTGATCTTTTACCTTCTCACCTCGGCATTCTCCAATCTGGCCCAAATCGTTCTCCGCCACCTGTCGAGTCTTCTTCTCAAATCTTCTTTCCAGACCACCTTTAATACTCCTCTGGTCGCCGACTCGGGCTGGCCCGTTCCACGTCACGAGCCGGGGGTCAATGAGAATTCCCCGTCAGACGGGGCTAGCAGGGAAGCCGCACCAGCCTCAACGACTGATCTACGACTCCTGTCGACGACCTGCGTCAGCAACAAGGAAAGACCGATGCGAAGGTACCACGTGACCAGTCGAATCCCGAAACACCTCAGATTTTCAGAGACGAAAGTGTAATTGAACGAAACCAGCAGAAAAAAAAACTTGATTTTAATTTTCTACGACATTCTTGTCTCGATTTTACGTCATTTTTCAAAAAAAATCGTTTTTCGTTTGTTTGTTTGTTTTTCTTATTCTTCTTGAAAGAAAAAAAATAGAAATTAATTTTAACTCCATTAACTTTAGAAATTAATCAATCGGTAGACCTGTCGTCGTCGTCGTCGTCCAACGAATACGAATAAAGATTATTATTTTTTTTTCTTCCCGAGAAAACAGTGATTTGTCTTTTAATTATTTACGCATACAAATTGAACTGTCTAAAAGTAAACTTACAATTAACAAGAAATACAATTGTTGATGAATTGCAATTTTTATATTCTCTCTCTCTCTCTCTTTCATTTTTTTTATTTCTTTTTATTTCGTTTTCTTTTCCTCTTTCTTTCTTTCTTACTTTCTCTCTCTCTTTCTCTGCTAGTTTTTTTATATTTTTCTTTAAAATGCATTTTTATTTTTCAATTTTTTTAATTCAACATATTTACTTTCTTTTTTTCTTTTGCTTTTTTGCAAAATAATTAAAGTCAATATCGCTCACACAAAAATGTGTCCAAATTTTTTTTTTGCAAGTTCTTTTTAATTGTTATTCGTATTTTAAAAATTAAATAAAACAATTGTCGAAAATTGAAATGTAAAATTAATTTTTTTTTAGAAAATTTTTAAAATTTATTTGAAAGCATTGTCATGAAAAAAGTGTATATTCGAAGTTTCAGCTTGATCGGGTCGGGAAAAACTTGTTAATTTTTTATTTCAAAATTTGTTTAGATAGACATGTTCCCTTTAAAAAAAATAACAGAACGTGAAATAACTGGCTACTTTTGGTTTGATAGTGATTGCCTGATCTCCAAACCTTCAACCGTCGTCTCGAGCGCCAATCTACCAGAGATCCGCTTAAATGTCATAAAGAAGCAGCTTTGGCGATATCAGATTAAAAGCCAGAGGAGACTCTTTCAATTCAAGTGCTCTAGTTACCTTAAACAGCGCATTGAAAATGTTCAAGTTGATGGTCGAACTCTCTGGAGATCACTGAACTCGCTCCTCACTCCAACTTCAGAAACCTCATCATGGATTTCCTCGGATCATCTACTTGCCTTTTTTGGAAATAAGATTGTTGACATACGTGACTCGACCAAAAACTTCGACCCGCCCGATTTCGCAATCAATGCACCGTTTCCTCCTGGTTTTGATGCTTTTGAAAAAGTGTCTCCTGATGATCTAACTAAACTTCTCATCGATTCCACGACAAAGCAGTATGAGCTTGATTCCGCTCCTGTGCGTCTACTAAAAACCATGCGCCTCACTTTTGCTCCAATTCTTGCAATGTTAATAAACTCTTCACTTACTCAGACCAATCTGCCTGAACAAACGTGCCAACATTTGCCCACTACTAAAAAACCTGGCCTTGATCCCTCTGACCCTGCCAACTACCGCCCTATATCTACCTTATCGTTTGTTTTTAAACTAGTGGAACGAGTCGTGCACTGGCAACTTTCTAACTATGTTGAAATACATAAACTACTTCCTTCTACGCAAACTGAATTCAGACGTTATCATTCCACTAAAACAGCTGTGGTTAAAATTTATAGCGACATTGTCCTTGCCCTTGATTCCGAATTTATAACCGCTCTCTTAATGTTTGACTTTAGTGCTGCTTTCGACTGTGTCGATCATGCCATTCTTTTTTCAATCCTTGAATTACAGTTTGGTATAACTTCTGCCGCTCTCCAGTGGTTAATCTCTTTTCTCTCTAATCGTTCTCATAAGGTTCGCCTTGGTGAGCAAACCTCCAAAAAGTACGATATTTCTTTTGGTGTTCTCCAAGGTTCAATCCTTGGACCCCTTCTTTTCATTCTCTACGTTTCTTATATTATCAACATAGCCTCACGACACGAAGTTCTTATTCACCTCTATGCTGATGACACCCAGCTATATATTCAACTTGCCACACAAGACATCTGCCTCGCTAAAACAAAGCTTGAAAACTGTTTCGTTGAAATTCAAAAATGGTGCTCAGCCGTGCGCCTGAAGCTCAATTCTTCTAAAACAGAACTCATCTGGTTTGATCGAAGGCTTCAGCCCATATCCATGAGTTCAGGCTCTATTAATATCGGTGACTGCACGATCTCGTCTTCAAATGTTGTTCGTGATCTCGGAGTGTATCTGGCTTGTCAATAACCCATCATATATCCGCCATTACAAGGGCCTGCTACTTCCATCTACGCCGAATCCGTCAAGTGAAGCGCTGCCTTAACGAGCAGTGCATTCGTACCCTAGTTCAGGTTTTCGTCATCTCAAGAGTAGACTACTGCAACTCAGTGCTGACAGGTCTACCATAATCGTCTTTAAAACCCCTTACTTCCGTACTCCATGCGGCCGCTCGGCTTGTCAAAGATCTCGGTCCCCGAGACCACATCACCCCAACTTTACGTCCACTTTTCTGGCTACCTATCCCCGCTAGAATAAATTTTAAAATATACCTCTTAATGTTTAATATAGTCGACGGATCTTAACCCTCTTATTTGTCGTCTCTCGTTTCTCCATGCTCGTCGCTCCCTGCAAGGCTGCGTCTGCGTTCTACCAGCAAGGATGATTTCATCTCTATCCGGTCTCGTCTCCAATTTGGAAACCGAGCTTTTGCCATCTCTGGCCCGACTTACTGGAACAGCTTGCCTGTACATATTTGCCATTCTAAAGACATAAATCAATTTAAAATTAGATTAAAAACTTTCTTTTTAGTAAATTCTTTGATTAGGAGATATTGTTGAACTGCGCACTTTTGCGCGTTATAAATTTTATTTTGTATTGCATTGTATTGTACCATCTTATGTATTCCGTTTACAGAGAGGTCAATTCATGGCCAAGCAAAACCTCATGGCACAACTTATCAGCCTTTTCTTTATTTAAAACAAGTAAATTAAAAACGAATTTTTAAAACCAATGCTCTTATATGTAACTAGCAGTGCCCGTAGCGGCTTCGCTCGCATGAAATTAGAGAATTTGAACCGTACATACATAGTAGAGTATTGCACGGATCAATTTTTTAGGTCTCGGCTCGGCCCGTCGACAACTTGGCCCAGCCCGTTTCAAAAACCGAAATTCCTGGCCCGACTAATTAGGGCCCGGCCCGTTTTTACAGGCCTAGAAGTTCTATATACTTGATGAAAAACTTCGGCCCGTCCCACTTTGACTTCAGGTTTAGCCCGGCCCGTCTGAACACCCTAAAATCACTAAAATGTCTATATACTTGGTTAAAAATCTCGGCCCGTCCCACCTTGATTTAAGGTTTGGGCAGGGCCTATGAAGACCCTAAAATAACGGCTTGGCCCATCCGTCCGGTGATAAACTGAACTCATTTACTTTCAACCGGCACAAAACCTCAAAATACTAATTTTCACATCTGTAGCACTTACAGTTTTTGAGTAGCAGTTATTTTAAAATCAAATAACCCTTTTTCCACTTCACATTTGAGGTCCTGGAAACCAAATTTTCAAAAAAATGGTGAAACACGTATATCATTATTTAAGAGTAGAAACTAAATACTAATTTTACTTTTGTAGCATTTACAGTTTTTGAGTAGCAGTTACTATAAAAAACAATTAGCCCTATTTTCCACCCCACATTTGAAGTCCTGGAAACCAAATTTTCAAAAAATGCTAAAACACCTATTTCATTATTTTTGGAGTAGAAACTAAATACTAATTTGTACTCCTGTAGCATTAACAGTTTTTGAGTAGAAGCTACTTTAAAAACCAAATAACCCAATTTTCCAACCCACATTTGAGGTCCGGAAAACCGAATTTTCAAAAAATGGTGAAACACGTATCTTTTAATTTTTTAAAAAGAATCTATATACCAAATTTCAAAATCTCCTCATTTTTGGTTTTCGAGATATACATTGTTTTAGAAAAAAGTTTGTTTTCCAGTTTTTTCCCCTCAGGAG
Organism: Erpobdella octoculata; assembly: GCA_963978895.1. Taxonomy (NCBI): domain Eukaryota; kingdom Metazoa; phylum Annelida; class Clitellata; order Hirudinida; family Erpobdellidae; genus Erpobdella; species Erpobdella octoculata. The sequence goes on along the minus strand of OZ022245.1, from coordinate 2,058,714 downwards.
CAAAATTTTCAAAAATCCTTTCTTAGCGGATGTTTACGCTATAAAAGTAATATAAGTTCCAAATTTCACGTTTTTAGGATGAGGCGTTTGAGCTCGGTGTTGATTATCAGTCAGTCAGTCAGTCAGTCAGTCAGTCAGTCAGTCAGGACATGTTCTTTTATATATATAGACTAGCAGTGCCCGTAGCGGCTTCGCTCGCATGAAATTAGAGAATTTGAACCGTGCATACATAGTAGAGTGCTGCACGGATCAATTTTTAGGTCTCGGCTCGGCCCGTCGACAACTTGGCCAGCCCGTTTCAAAAACCGAAATTCCTGGCCAGGCACGGCCCGTCTACTATGGACCCGGCCCGTTTTTACAGGCATAGAAGTTCTATATAATTGATGAAAAACTTCGGCCCGTCCCACCTTGACTTCAGGTTTAGCCCGGCCCGTCTGAACATCATAAAAACACTAAAATGTCTATATACTTGGTTAATAATCTTGGTCCGTCCCACCTTGATTTAAGGTTTGGGCAGGGCCGTATGAAGACCCTAAAATAACGGCTTGGCCCGTCCGTCCGGTGATAAACTGAACTCATCTACTTTTAACCGGCACAAAACCTCAAAATACTAATTTTCACATCTGTAGCACTTACAGTTTTTGAGTAGCAGTTATTTTAAAATCAAATAACCCTTTTTCCACTTCACATTTGAGGTCCTGGAAACCAAATTTTCAAAAAATGTTGAAACTCGTATATCATTATTTTTAGAGTAGAAACTAAATACTAATTTTACTTTTGTAGCATTTACAGTTTTTGAGTAGCAGTTACTTTAAAAACCAAGTAACCCTATTTTCCACCCCATATTTGAAGTCCTGAAAACCAAATTTTCAAAAAATGGTAAAACACGTATATCATTATTTCTGGAGTAGAAACCAAATACTAATTTTTACTCCTGTAGCATCTACAGTTTTCGAGTAGCAGTTACATTAAAAACCAAATAACCTTATTTTTCACCCCACATTTGAGGTCCTGGAAACCAAATTTTAAAAAAATGGTAAAACACGTATATCTTTATTTTTAGAATAGAAACTAAATACTAATTTTTACATCTGTGGTATTTACAGTTTTTGAGTAGCAATTACTTTAAAAAACAAATAACCCTATTTTCCACCCCACATTTGAAGTCCTGGAGACCAAATTTTCAAAAAATGCTAAAACACGTATTTCATTATTTTTGGAGTAGAAACTAAATACTAATTTTTACTCCTGTAGCATTCACAGTTTTTGAGTAGCAGCTACTTTAAAAACCAAAAAACCCAATTTTCCAACCCACATTTGAGGTCCAGGAAACCGAATTTTCAAAAAATGGTGAAACACGTATCTTTTTATTTTTCAAGAAGAATCCATATACCAAATTTCAAAATCTCCTCATTTTTGGTTTTCGAGATATACATTGTTTTAGAAAAAAGTTTGTTTTCCAGTTTCTTCCCCTCAGGAGCAAAATTTTCAAAAATCCTTTCTTAGCGGATGCTTACGCAATAAAAGTAATATAAGTTCCAAATTTCACGTTCCTAGGATGAGGCGTTTGAGCTCGGCGTTGATTAGCAGTCAGTCAGGACATGTTCTTTTATATATATAGATTAAAACACAAATTTTGCAATCAATTTTGTCTTATATTACTCTTTTATTTTATATTAAAGTCGAAATATCTTAATTATATCGAAATATCGAAATTAATTAAAATTAACTAAATTAATTGACTTATTGTAAAACTAATAATTGAATATTGCATTGTCTTCTATTTTGAGCATGTATGCAAAATTTGAAAAAAAATCTATCATCAGGAAGTGACTCAAAAATTGATTGCAAGATTTGAAACAAACAGAGAAACAAACAGACAGACAGAGAAACAAACAGACAGACAGAGAAACAAACAGACAGATAGAGAAACAGAGACGACGAGTTAATAAAAGCATTGGTAAAACAAGTAAATTAAAAACGAATTTTTAAAACCAATGCTCTTATATGTAATTAAAACACAAATTTTGCAATCAATTTTTTCTTATATTACTCTTTTATTTTATATTAAAGTCGAAATATCTTAATTATATCGAAATATCGAAATTAATTAAAATTAACTAAATTAATTGACTTATTGTAAAACTAATAATTGAATATTGCATTGTCTTCTATTTTGAGCATGTATGCAAAATTTGAAAAAAATCTATCATCAGGAAGTGATTCAAAAATTGATTGCAAGATTTGAAACAGACAGAGAAACAGACAGACAGAGAAACAGAGACGACGAGTTAATAAAAGCATTGGTAAAAACAACTTTTATTGACATAAGCTGGCAGAAATGCACTAATCTGACCGACTGCAAACATGTGACTGTTGAATCTTTCGTCAGCTCTGTGGTGCAGGTGTCAAAGAATGACAACAATAACGCAGTTTCGAACCAATATTGGGCAGTTTTCCACGTTGCAAAAATTGCGTCGCCGCCAAAAAGGCGCCATAGCAGGATTTCCTCCATAAATACGCCAGTGCAGACACTCATACAGACACATACATACATCATACATACATAATAAACACACACATACCTACATACATACAAGTAATACACTTTTGATCTCTCTTGTAAATTGTGTTTGTTTTTATTATACAAAAAAAAACAAAATAATACACTATGAAATAAATACCATTTAATTCAAGTTAGTAACAATTTGAAAAATTATTTTAAACATGTTTCTTAGTCATACTTCATGTATAAACGTGTGTTTTAATTAATTTTTGAGTTGCATTTTCTGTTTTAATTCCTCGTGTCTTTTCAAAAAATTATTCAAATGGATTTGCTCATATGGTTTTGATTTAATTGAACTTACGATCTCGCTTACGATACAATCAGCTTCTGGAATTAACTCACCTGTAATTTCGTAATACTTGTCATATAGTTGTATTAGATTACTGTGGAAGTTCAGAAGATCCCAACTATTCTTTGAAGGGTGTGCCAAGAGCGTTGAGATGAATCGATGACATGGTCTGAATAACTCTTTCCATAAAGAAACTTTTAAGGTTTTGGAAATCAGAAAATCTAGACATAAAAAAATATATCTAGAGTTCACTATTATTTTTATAAATGTTTTAATTTCACTGCTTTTTAAGCCGACATTGAAAAGAGCGCAAAACAATTCGAGATGTGAAGAATCGCGGTAGCTAGCATAGTAAGTCATTCCTGTGTATAAAAAGTCAACAATAATTGACATGTTGTTTCTTATACTTGAATGATGTTTTTCATTTTTTGCTAAGTCTATCAAAAAATGGATGCATCTATAAATTTTTTCCTTTTCCCAAAAACGTTTTTCATTGACGTAATAATTCCTTCAACGGTGCTGTTGTTTAAAATATCATCAAATTCATCCCATCCAGCAGAAGGAAGTCCTAAATACTCAAAACATCTTGAATGCGTCCACTTAGCAATTTTTTCATGAAACATTTTTATATCACGTATGTCTAAATGAACTAAATTAGGTAGTTTGTCTATCATTTTGTATATTAATTGCAGGTTCCAGTTTTTAAAAACATTTAACCCTTCTGACCCAGGCTTTTCACTAATTTCAAGCCACGTTAAGCTAGTAAGACATGAAATTTGATCAACTAAGTCTTCTATGGATTCACCAGGATACAAACATATCGCCATTTTTTGAAGACTAATAAATCCGGAAACTTTGCTCATTGTTTGTGTTGCAGACGCACAACAAAAAATGTTTAAAGCTTTTAAGTTTTTGTTGGGAAAATTTATATTAAGAATTTCAATGAGATCTTTCTTGGTGCTGTTTTGTTTCGTGCAACTGCAACGCAGAGAGAGGTTAACTAAGCCAGGACACCACCACCCAGACTTGTCTGAAATGCGATAATTCGTGATAACATAACAATTAACCTCTAATTCTAGCTTTTGTAGTTTTGATAACATGTAAGGGTTTTTCAGTTGACATGTTTCTATAGATAAGAATAAACCATCACGAACACGTGACATTCCAGTAAACGAAATACAAGTTAAATTTCCTCGGCCAAAAATGATTTCTAATGGCTGGAAGAATTTAATAATACCAACCTCTTCAAGTATTAATTTTTGATAACTTTCAAATTTTAAGAAAAAAGGAATTATATATTCGTGTGGAAGTCTCATTCCAAAACTCCGACTTCTTGAAATTAATTCTTCAAAAATAAGCGAAGATAGGCTTACTTCGTCTTTAACCTTGAAAGGAAGACAATTCATTTCAGTCGATGGTTCCAAAAAAGTTCCCTTGAAGTTATATATAACAAAATCTTTGCATAAATGTTTTAATATTATTGAATGATGTAGCTGGTTTTTCATTTTTTGAGTTAACTTAAATTTAATTCAAGTAAAATATTTTACAAATGATAACTTCATCAATTTCTACGGAAGTTGTTTTCTAACAATAATTAGACAGCGATATTAATTTCAATTGAGTTTAATATAGAATTATATATATATATATATATATATATATATATATATATATATATATATATATATATATATATATATATATATATATATATATATATATATATATAACAAGTAAAGGAAAAAACAAGTTTTTCTATACAAATTTTTTTTATTTTGAATCATGTATGGTCATCCAATATAAAGCTATGCTAAAAGTTTCAGTTTCCTAGCTAGTCACAAAGCTGGTTAAATTTTATTTGCAAAATTTGCGTACAGAGAAAGACATACACACAAACACGCACGCACACACAAACAGATATTGTAACCTAAATAAAAGTTTGTAAAAATGACGGTCTGTATATATGCATGTTCTTTATGCATTGCTACACCATTCATCCGATCGTAATGCAATTATCACATAACCTTGAGAGTCAATGGGAGAAACTTACTGTAGAAAAAATTGAAATCCTTCCCAAAATGAGCGGAGCCAAAGCAGGAGAGCGAGTGGAAACGGAATTGGACAATGAGCAAAAACGGGAACGGGTAAGCAAGCGGGAAAGGAAAAGCAACTGAGAGCAAAAGAGCGAACGGGAAAAGGAAAGCGGCCGGGTGCGGGAAAGCTAGCAAAAGCCGGAAAGTGTCCGGGAGCGAGAAATCGTCTGGGATCAGGAAAGCAAAAGAGAGCGGAAAAACGACAAGGAGCGGAAAAGCGACCGGGACCGAGAAAGCGACCTGAAGCGGAAGGGCAAGCGGGGAAGGAAACAGGAGCGAAAGAGGAAAAAGATTGAAAAACCTCTAAAATTCCCGGGCAACGTCGAGGACCCCGCTAGTAACTAAATAAAACACTGAAGATGTAAACTAAACAACGTAAAACGTTCGATAGGTGTAATACGAGTAGCTATACCGAGGGGCATTGATCGCGCGTATACAGCATTTGTAAAGACACTGAGGACCGGCACATGTGTGTGGGCAACAACACGAATTAAAGTGGTTGTAAATAAGATGTTCAAAACGACTTTTAAATCCTAGGTTTTCAGAATTAAAAAGGTTCATTATTAACTGAAATAAATGGATTTAATTCAACGAGCCTAAATAACCCAGAGCAATGCCGAGTGGCTTCGCTAGTGTCAACTATTTAATAGAGTGAAACTTCCATCAGAAAAATGAGGTTTCTGGTAGTGACATAGGCTTTCAGACATGAAAATTATATGAATTTTAGCTAGAATTTTCTAATGGGAAATGGAAAGGTCGATTCAGTGAACAATTGGTTTTAATTTTAGTAGCAATTAATTATAACATAATTCATTTAAAATTGAAAAATTTGGTTTTATGATAAATTTTTCTTAATGCAATTTTTTCAATGAAAATTGGTTTCGAATCTTTGCAAATCTCCTTTTAGTCGCTCAGCCGCTATTATTCCTTTTCCGGTAGTTCGCTCGAAGCGTGAGTGTACCCTTTGTCTCGATCCTAGTTTTAAATAAATTCCAAGATGATAATTTACAAGGATGCCTTTAGCGGTGAGTGAAACTAATTTGAATTTTATTTGTAATTTTTTTCTAAATTTCGATTTGAACTTTGATAAGGAGACGAGCTGTTTTCCGACAGTGTGCCAATCCAGCTGGTCCACAATATAGTCTACAAAGTCAAGGGGAGGGTCAGTATAATTTTATATATATTTTTTGTTTTTGGGCAACCATACTTGTTTAGTATCAAACAGTAGTTTTTTTCTAGGATCATATGACACATGTTTCTGTTTACATCTTACAAATTTAGAATAGTTTGTTATTTAACTAAGTCTTAGCTGCTCTCTGATATTGTTGTCTAACACTTGTCAAGATATAAATTCCTGAGAGTATATATACAAATACCTTCAGGGCCAATGTCTTGATAAATAAAATTATCTGCAAGACAGATGTAGCACTTCCTATGTGGTGATTATGTCTCGCTAGTCAGAAAAACAGTCTGTTCCGTGTAAAATAAGTTTGTATATAGTTTAATTAAAATGTCATTGTTTTGCATTTAGGATAGAATATGGAACACTTAAGATTTTTCATAATGATATTTGCCATTTGGGATGTTTCCATATACATATTTCAAGATATAAATTCCTGAGTGTATATTCTAAATACCTTCAGGGCCAATATCTTGATAAATTAAGTTATCTCCAAGACAGATGTAGCACTTTCTACGTGGTGATTATATCTCGCTAGTGAGATAAACATTGCATTTTTATGTCTAGACTTTTTATAAATAAACAATATATATATTAATAAATTTGTCCTAAATAACTCCAGCTAAGGACCGATACCTTTGACATCGATGAATCGGCCATCGGTGGCAACAAGTCTCAAGAGGTAGTCGAAGAGTCGGCTGAGTCAGGATCCAAACAGGGGGTAGACATCGTTCTCAATGGTCGTCTCGTTGAATACGCCATGAACAAGAAAGATTACATGGTACACATCAAAGGATACATGAAACAGTTAGATATAATAGTTTATATATATGTAATGATGGATGGCAATGTGTGTTTATAATAAAATTTCATGTGGGTAGTTTTCATTGAGGAGATGGTTTTTACATTTTACTTTATATAGTCAAAACCCCCAAGCAATACCTGAATTCTGACATTCAAACGGTTTCAGAATAGATATCATGTTGTAAACACATTCCATTATTATTGCACAGGGTTAAGGAAAGGCTCGAGACTGAACAACCGGCCGAAGTTGCCGTATTCCAAACGAATGCCCAGACCTTCGTCAAGGAGGTTCTTGGTGACTTCAAAGACTACCAGCTCTTCTGCGGTTGGTTTTATACTTACAGATAATACTATTACAGTGAAAAGTACAACATGTTCAGTTTAATGAGTATTGTACCATGTTGCGTTGAAAAGCATAACAGACAAACTTCATGTTTAGTTTAATGAGGTTTTATTGACCGAGAATTGTACTTTATTAGGCGAATCAATGAGAGGATACTATTAGATTGAAAGTATTACAAGCTTCAGGTTTTGTTGACCGGTTATTGTACTTTGTTGTTAGGTGAATCAATGTGCCCCGATGGTATGCTCGCCCTCATGAAATGGGATGGAGAAACACCTTACATGTATTTCTTCAAGCATGGTCTCCTGGAGGAGAAAGTTGTAAGTTAATTTTGTATATGTTCTGTGCAAAATATATTTAATTATTTTAAATTTAAGGCTTTTTTAATCATCTTAGTGCACTTATTTTCAACTTGATTTTTTTTACCCAGTGAGTGTGTGTGACAAGGGACAACAGATTATCGAAAAATCATCTTTTAATGTGAATGAACAAAAGAGCTTTGTAACTGTCATTTTAAATACAATACAGCAAAAGTCTTGCCTTGATAATTTCTTACACTAATGTTAGTCGTCAGGGAGGTGCTTTATCTCTTAATCGGTCCAAAAAAAGAGATTTGCATGCAAATTTTATACATGATTATTCTTCGAGAAAATTCTTTAACATCTGACAATATATTGGCTAATTTGTCAGATAGGTATTTTTGCATGAGCTTCTGGCAGGGTTCTCTTCATACAATTTTTTGCTATTGTTGAAACTTTATGTGAAGAGTTCAAGCTTCATGACACAATCAGGCATTCCTGAGAAACCTTGTAAACATTAAAAATATGGCTTCTGCAAATGTTCTTTTTATATAGTTTTCCATATGCTTGCGTTGCACATGTTGGGAGTTTCCATATGTGGTGGTTATTTTTATATACCGTATTTTTTCAACACTGGATTCTTCTGTCTATTCTCAATGTGTATTCTATGGGTTTTCGGCTATAAATTTTATCCACGAAGTCTCTTTTTTGTCCTCCAATCTTCATTAACTACTGCAGTTCTAATTCTTTCTCTATTTGTAATTAAGTTTATTCTAATTACTTTTTAGTTTATTCTAGTTTTCCAGTCTTGTGCAGATTATCTTTTAAACTCTTACATGGCTTCCCACCTCATGTTATTTGTGTACCTGTCCTTTATCGGATAGTAACAACAGTTAACTTGGTAATACAAATTTTACTGCACCTTGAACATTCTTGTGTACTAGCAGTGTCATTGATGGCCACTTTAAATGCAATGGTCCATTATATACGTGCAAGATCTGCTTTTACACATAACCATCGTCACAATAGGACACGTTCAGACAAAGCGACTTAAGCTTATGTTAGCATGCACCTTGCTATGGTTAAACAAGCAAAACGGAGTTAAACTGTAATATCTAACACTAGATAATCAACATAAATTAGCCATTCGTTCGAGTTGGACTTTTAGTGCAAATGTGAATGATATGTTTTTCGACCAGCTTGATTGATAGCATTTTCAAATAATACTCTGTATTATCTCTTTTGTGTTATGTTTGAAATAAGTGTCACCTGAAAAATATCATGTCATACTATATTTCTCTAAAGCTGTGAGGATCTAATCGAAATTCAAGGATTTCTAAACAACCATTAGGTATACAAATTAAATTGGTCCTAAATTGACTGAATTCAACAGATAGCGATGTAGAATTACATCAGTTCAGTTAAATTTGTAAAGTTAAATCTGTTATTTTATTTTAAATTGCTTGAAACTTGATGGAAAAGAAAACGTTAAACTAATAAGGTCACAGCTTGACATCTCGATAGCTCGTATCCGCCACGGTCGGGGTCAGAGGAGTCATGCGGTGCGTCAGCAAGGTCAAAGCCATTAAGCGATCTGAAGTTCAGTTTTAAAGCTGTAAGTCTCTCTATCGCCAGGGGCAGATGTGGATAGAGTGGCCCCGGTGTGCCGTAGGGTGGTGGGCTCTACGGGAAAACTGTGTAGTAAATGTAAATTCGCATATCTGCCTGCATATGTAACGAGGCATATGGTATACTCTGAAAGGATTGAGTGATGTGTAATACATACTGAAGAGCGGACACCATCGGGGGAAGAACAAAAGTGTCCGTTTCTCGTGTCTGTCCGTTCTTCTGGGACTAGCCTACTATAGGCCAGATAGAGATTTAAGAAATTCTGTTCTGATCAAAAGTGTCCGTTGCTCTTAGCAGCCGCTCTAAAGGGCTTTTACTATACTTAAATGAAATATTAATTATGTAGTTTTAAACTGAAATCTCTGTTCCATAGCTCTTAACGACGGGGTACATCTAAAGTAATGAGTTTTGGAAAAACATACACCTGACTGGTCATTAGTGCTACTTCATCGCGTATGAATATTAATATTGTGATGTTTACGTTTGTAAACAACAAACCGTTTTGAGAGAGAAATGCTCTGCCCTGCGTCTATTGTTGCAGGCCGTCTGTCATGTTAGGTGTGGTTGGAGTCGGGCAAACAGGTGTTTCCTTTGTCTGCACATGCAGTGTTTAGATGTAAACGTGTTTGTGTGCGCTTGTGTGTGTGTATATATGTGTGTGTGTGGGTGTGTTTGTACGTGAGAAGTGTAAACGGAGAAAATATTAAATCGAATAAATAAAGTAAAAAATTATTGTAATACTGTGCATCATCATCATCATCATCGTTGTTGCAATCATTATCATCATCGCTCCATCATCTTCATCCCTCTCACAAGCTAATAATAATAATCTTAGTTTTAAATTGCGTGCAGAGAAGAGTTTTTGTTGAAAAAAAACCTAAAACAGTGTATGTGTGCCGTGAATAAACGCTAATCTCTTTTTTTGTAATTGTCTTCTATATAATAACAACTACATTTATTCATCAGTGTGTGCATCCATTCACACATTCATCTATCCGCGTACATTCAGCCACTATATAAAAACCAATTCCACCCTCCGCCCACGACAACGTCTACCGTAACGGATTTAAAGGGGGGGAGCAGGCCCCCGGTTGATTTTCCAAATTTATTTTACTGAGACGCCAAGAAATGTTTAAAACAACATAGCGATAAAAAATTACAGTTGATGAGCAGTAATAAGTGAAATGAAATTTCAATTTGTAGAGATTTTTTCAAATATGTTACGAATATACAATTCAATCGACCGAATTTGAAAGACAAAATGACTTCTTTCTCAAGAAATTATAAAATTTTCAGCATCCGCTCCCCCCGTTCTCCAGCGCTGCTTATGGGTCTATTGGTTAAGAATTTGCTTCCACCCCGTCTTCGCCCCACCACGATTTTTAGCACCTTCTGCCGTCTTTTGTCCACCCCCCAAGGCAGTCTAGATACACCCCTGCTTGCCTTATCCATCATCCACCTACGCCACCCCACATTCACCATCCTTCTCCCCTCACACGTCAACCTTTCACCTATTCCACCACCAATACTACCACCACCACCACTACTACATTCACCACTACCACTACTACTACTACCACCACCACCACTACTACTACCAACACTACTACTACCACCACCACTACTACTACTAGAACCTCTACTACCAACACCACCACTACTACCAAAACTACGACTACCACCACAACCACCACTAGTACTACCACCACCACTACTACAATACCACCACCATTACTACCACCACCACCACAACTACCACTACTACCACCACCACTACTACTACTACCACTACCACCATTACTATCACTACCACAACTACTACCATCATCTCCGCTCAAATTCGCACGCACTCGACCACCGCGCACGTTGAGTCGGTTCTTTCATAAAAACGAAGAAAACAGAACGAACGACAGCCAGCTTTTGGTTTGGTTTTGTTACTGAAAGGAGTGAACTATACGCTGGCGTTTTAGATGACCAGTCGTCGCGTGTCGCAGTTGCGGTCGCGTTCGCTGCGGCTCTGTGGAGAAGTTTCGTTTTGAATTCGATATGTAGATTCAATATATGTTTATTTATTTACATATAAAAGATACTTAATTGAAAATTGTAGGAAAATTATGTCGAATGATAAAGGATGTAAATTTGCTATAAACAAACTTCTTGTTGAAACGAATTTGATGGATGTATTTCACTTTCATTTTAAACAACGTCTTGTTTTGCTGGAGATATAATATACAATACCGGGTTTGCTGGAGATATAATATTAATAATATACAATACCGTGTTTACTGGAGATATAATATACAATACCGATTTGCTGGAGATATAATATAAAATAGTTTAAAATACCGTTTTTAAGATCTAACATGGATATCCATCTGCTACTTATTGAATTGCGCTAGTTGTAATTGTAATCTCCTACCGATATTTGGTTTCCGTCAAATTTTCTCTCTTTCTTTTTCTTCTTTTCTTTCTTTTCTGGCTATCTTCTCTCTCATTTGTTTATATTTTCTCTGTTTTCCTATTACCTTCTCATTTCATCGCGTCACCACACTTATCCATCCATCCATCTATCTTTCCACCTGGGATGAATATCCTCTGATTTCCTTCCTAAAAGGTGAGACTAATGTTTCATTTATTGTTTGTTTCTCTGGTTTTTTTCATGCGTTCGTTTTTGTTTTCTAAAACGTCAACAAAATTATCACGTGCCAATCGTCGCAAATATGATGATAGGTTTTAATTTATTTCATCATCATCATCGTCATCATCGTCATCGTCGTCATCATCATCATCATCATCATCATCATCGTTACTTTTTGTTATTGTTGTTTTTCAACGTGTGTGGCGCATCTCTCCCGCTATAGTCGAGTGCGGATCCGTCGACTTTGGTCCACATTCCGTCTGCTGAGAACGAATGCCAACACACACACACACACGTACGTTTTCGTGCTGTCCTGTACGTGACTTAATGATGTTCATGCACGTGATGGATGGATGGATGGATGGATGGATGGATGGATGGATGGATGGATGGATGGATGGATGGATGGATGGATGGATGGATGGATGGATGGATGGATGGATGGATGGATGGATGGATGGATGGATGGATGGATGGATGGATGGATGGACGGACGGACGGACGGACGGACGGACGGACGGAAGGATGGATGGACGGACGGACGGACGGAAGGATGGATGGATGGATGGATGGATGGATGGATGGATGGATGGATGGATGGATGGATGGATGGATGGGTGGATGGATGGATGGGTGGCTCGTATAAGCTGGAGTATGCCGAGGTGGGCGGGGGATGAGCTGGAGGTCGAAGGTATGGGAAGGAGAATGACCAGACGGATGTACAGAAAGTCTTGTCGGCTTCTCTGTGTGAATTAATGGGCAGATAATGGGCTGACTGATAAGCGATGGAACATGATGATAATGATGGCGGACGTGCAGATGGATGGATGGATGGATGGATATTCGCTTTTTCCACGTTTGCCTACATGGCTATCTCTTTTTCCTCCGTTCTGGCTATCTCTTTTTCCACTTCTATCTCTTTTTCTCTCGTTCCGTTTCTCTCTCTCTCTCTCTCTCTCTCTCTCTCTCTCTCTCTCTCTCTCTCTCTCTCTCTCTCTCTCTCTCTCTCTCTTTCAATAAATATGTAATTTATTACTATATTACCATAGTTTTCTTACTTATTTTTAAAGAAATATGTAAACAAGCAAAATACCCGAAAAAGTAAAACAAAATATTCTTAATACCGTCACTGAACAGGTATTGTATTTAAGTACTTTTATTTGCATAGCCGTAGATTTAAGGGGGTTTGGTGACGGGGAAAAGCAACGTATCGCATTTAAATAACAATTTTACTAGTACTCTGTATATTAATTATGAAGACAGGAAGTTCTCTGTAATTATTATATTACGTATTTATATCATCTGATATAGTAGTGGTGGTATGCTGTCATCGTTGTCGTCATCATCGTCATTAATGTTATTGTTATGATGATGACGATGGTGGTGGTGGTGTTGATGGTGGTGGTGGTGGTGATGACGATGATGATGATGATGATGATGATGATGATGATGATGATGATGATGATGATGATGATGATGATGATGATGATGATGATGATGATGATGATGATGATGATGATCGTTATTTGTTGTTGTTACATATTACGAATTTGTTTTTTTACATTTATTTTCAAACAGCAAAACAGGTTCCTAGCTTTCGAAGCGTGGATGTCGCCATGTTTGAAGTGTAATTTCTTCAACAGCATCCGTGTTTGCTGAAACATTATTACACAATAGTAACAATAATAACAATAATTACACAATAGTAATAATAATAATAAAAATAATAATATTAATAATAATAATTGCAATTAATTTTCAGTCACATGACGCAAGGCGGACGTTTAATAATAATTCAATAATTGATTGACGACTACAAATTACTACAATGCCCAATGTTTGAAAAACATCGTTCTTTTGTCGCTCTTCACAACAAAAAAAACATTCGATTACTCTCAGCCAGTAAACGTGGGAACAGTAATGAGGAGGCGTAGCGAGAGGGGGGCATGTGTCCCTGGGTGCCATTTGTTAGGGGCGCCGGAAAGTTGAGTAGGAATTTTAAAAAGTGGAAGTTTTTTTTGTAAAGTACCTACGATTACCCTCTCCCGGTCATCAGCTATTTTTTAGAGAAAATGTTTACAGATGGGCATTTTCAGGGAGTATTATTTATACCTTTACCCCACTGCAGTATTGTCGTCTTTAAATATTTGCCCCATAAGAGGGTCTACGGGGCCGGAAGACCATGACCATGGCCACTTCGAGTAATTTTCGATAAAAACTTTCTTAGATGCACAGAAATAGTTTAAATAAGATTTTGACGACAGTACTCGCTTATAATTGCTAATATATTTGTAAGTTGAATATACAGACAGAAGTACACCCAACAACGAGCTCACGATGAAAACATTTTTTGATTAACTTTAAGCAGTACCGTGATTTGATGACGAGGTGTCTCAATTATTTCTTCACACACACACACACACACACACATACATACATACATACATACATACATACATACATACATACATACATACATACATGCATGCATGCACGCACACGCACACACACACACACACTTACATATATATATATATATATATATATATATATATATATATATATATATATATATATATATATATATATATATATATATATATATATATATATATATATATATATATAGTGACAAAGTAGTAGGATAGCATTCTGCATAATAAGTTTAAACTAGGAGATATGGCTGTAAATTGAACTGCCAAAATCATGACATCATAAACAGCTTGATGACAAGAAACCAGCCTATGTGACGGAGAAAGGCCTACGAAGAAACTTTCTTAGCCAGATACGTGCCTAATCAGCCACGGAGCTGGTTAGACACGTATTAAATTGAATATATTAAATATTAAAAAATATTATAAATAAATTGAATGTCTGGTTTTGATTTCTCAGTGTCTAGAAAGGCCCTTGTACGTCGCTCGAGCGTTAATTGTACCGTTAATCGATGGCGTTTTAGGTTGCTAAAGTTGTTTCCCGATATACTACTTCTACAAATCCGTTGTGTTTGTTTGTTTGTTTGCTTGCTTGTGTGATTACTTGTTTTCAGGCTACAGCAATTGTTTCCCGATATACTACTGATACTACTCCATTGTGTTTGTTTGCTTGCTTGTCTGATTGTTTATTCTTAGATGTGCAACAAAACGGAGGCTTGTTAAAATTTATTTAAATACCTGCCTGGAAACGCTTTTGAAAACTGGAATATTTGGTCTTTCGTTCCCCCAAATGAAGGAAATTCGATTAATTTCCAGCTCTTCAAGGATTTCCCGAGCATTTGCCCTCCTGGCTGAATCGCCAGTTAAGTTCAGTTAACACGCACGTTGTTGTGTCTGAAAATCGTCTGTGACTTGACGTGACAGGAGATTTCTTCTCATTCCTACTTGACGTGCGTGACAGGAGTTAGTGTACGTGTTGACCTTTGATGTTAATTCGAAGGGAGGTCAACCTTTGTGGCGCAGAAACTCCGGTGTACTACAAAGGCATGTTGTACTCGTATAATATTTAAAAAAAAATTTTTTTTTTAATTTGTTTCTAACATTTGCAAAATTTCTTTTCCATTGCGTTTCTTTATTCCTCCTCTGAACCTATATTATGCATATATCTATATACATATTTAAATATAGAGGCTGCTAAAGAGTTGTCGCCTACAAGTGTGCTGGGCAAAGTGTGGTGCGAGTGATTGATCTTGCAGAATGTTTAGTGGCCGCCAGTGATAAATTAGTTTCATTGTGTCGCTTTTCGAGTCTCACGGATTGACATATGCTCGTTCGTTCTCGATTGGATCCGTTTACGGCTGTTGAATGACCTAATATGGTTCGTGTTTCAGAAAACAGACGGAGGAGCACGCGTTCTTCAGTACCGTTTCGAGCCTGTGCGAGGGAGGGAGATAGCTAGCTAGCTATAGAGGAGGGAGGAAGGGAGGGGGAGAAGAGGGAAAAACAGATGCAGACGAGAGAGAGAGAGAAAGAGGGGGGATTGTACTGGAACAGTGGTGAGGATGTAGAAGAACAGATGGAAACCGCGTGAGACTGGAAGAGGGAACTGAGAAGTAGGATTTGTGGCTGCGAAGCGTCTTGAAGATGTAGACTGGAGAAAGTTCGTCTTATGAAATAAAAGGTCCTTCTCTGGCTTCTTTCCTTTCTCTCCACGTCCTGCAGCTGTGATATATTCAGTGAATGTCAGTAATCTCTTTTTTCATGTTGGAGGAGGATTAAAGAGGAGCATTCAACGCTTCAACATCTTTTTTTATCTCTCTGTCTCTCTGTCTCTCTCTCTATTTCTCTGTCTGTGTCTCTGTCTCTCCGTTTTTCTTTCTCTCTGTTTATCCTTCTCTCTCTCTCTTTTACACACACACATACATACAGTGTTTCCCAATTCTATTTCCAGTTTCTCTCACACACACAGGCACAAAAACTTACGCACAAAACGATAAAAAGCAAAGAGGATGAGAGATAAAGAGAGAGGGAGAGAGAGAGAGAGAGAGAGAGAGAGAGAGAGAGAGAGAGAGAGAGAGAGAGTACAATTTATTCTCGCGAAAGAGATGGGCCGAGTTTTTGTTCTCTTGGTATTATTTTGTTTTTGTAATTAGACAGGTAGACTGGCAACCAGGTGCATGGCTTATTATATTGCCGGATGGATGTTCTGAAGTTTGCGTGTTGATGAAAATGTGCTCTCTCTCTCTCGCTCTCTCTCTTTCTCTCTCTTTCTCTCTCTCTCTCTCTCTCTCTCTCTCTCTCTCTCTCTCTCTCTCTCTCTCTCTCTCTCTCTTCTCTCTCCCTCCTCTATCCCTAATTCTCTCGGGCTACTAGAGGATCTCTTTATCTCTACTTTTTTGAATACTTTGCCAAGTTTGCCATGCTAACGAGCATATACGATCACGTGATGATGATGATGATGATGATGATGATGATGATGATGATGATGATGATGATGATGATGATGATGACGATGACGATGACGATGACGATGAGGATGAGGATGAGGATGACGACGACGACGACGATGACGATGATGATGATGATTACGATGTTGATGGTCACGATGATGCTGATGATGATGATGAAAACGAAGATGAAAAAGATGATTTAGATGACGATGGTAATGATGATAGCGATAAGAATACGTTTGGAGGGGTCAAAAGTGGCGATAGTGAGAAATACGAGGACTGGATCTTCCAGAAATGTAAAGTTACTCCGTAATATTTGTTGGAAGTTTATGATGCTCAGAATGATTAGTGATTTATTGGTCTTCAATATATTTATATGTTCTGGCTACGTCCTCTGACTCCGTACTTCTGGCACAAACTTAAAAAAATCGCGTGTTTGTGTGTGTGCACTGGCGTATTTAAGGGGGGTACCGCGATGCCCCCCTTTGCCTGCGAGGCAATTTTTGCACCGTGGAAAACTACCCAGCAAATTTCTTGTCACTCATTGACACTTTCACCACAGAGTTGACGAGAGATTCAACAATTACATGATTTACATGTCTGCATCTGGTTAGATTAGTTCATTTCTGCCAGCTTATGTCAATAAAAGCTTTTTCAAAGATATTGAAAAGGCTGGTAAGTTGTACCATACATGTTTTCCCAGGTGATTGATGGATTGATATCTCTGGAAACGGATTATCTGAGATGGTAGGGGAATTTGGATTATCAGGAAGGAAACGCTATCCGATAATATGATGGGTGAGATCAAAAATTGGCCGTGGAAATGTGGTACATACTACTACATACCCAGCAGTCGCAGAATTGCTGCACATTTTTGCAACACTGCCGGTCACCACCGCACATGGCGAGTGACCTTTTATAACAAGTTACTTGAGTTCGTAGCTGTGCGAAGACAAGCTAAATGGTCTCAGCCATTTTATTTTTCAATAAAGATATTGGCTTGGGCCTCTAACGAAGTATATATGAGTTTGGAAAGTATAATAGCAAACTATCATATGTGTACATTTTTATAGATGGTTAACAATTTCGGGTTTACAAAATTATATAAATCATTCATAAAAACGCTTTTGAGTATGATAAAAAAAAAACTTTTCAACCCCCGAGCATCCTCCGCTTCTAATGAAGCATGGCACCCTGTGCTGAAAGTTATCCGTCGCAAGACCCCTCCATTTGGCCCCCTTTACTTTTTTCTGCACACGCCAGTGTGTGTGTGTGTGTGTTTTTGTTTTATGGATGTGTGTATGTGTCTTTAGCGGTGTTTAAGATTGTAAATGGGCTCGCCGATTCCAGACCTTGCATTGTCTGAGGACTTTTGTATATTTTAAGTGAAGTGCAGCATATAAAAAAGCTTCACATGTCTTTGTTATTTATAACGAATATATATATATATATATATATATATATATATATATATATATATATATATATATATATATATATATATGTATATATATATATATATAACGAGTTCACGAAAGTCCATTAAACCAGTATCTGAGCAGTTTCTCTTACATAGTTTTGTGCTAGGTGCTGAGAGCAGTAGTAGCGACAGCAGTAGTGATTGCAGCAGCTGTAGCTGCCGAGTAGTTGTTGCTATTGTTTATTTTTATTATTCATATGTTATTGTTATTATTATTGTTGTGGTTGTTCTGGCTCTCCCTCCCACCCGCACAAACTTCCATTTCTCCCAATTAGTGTCACTGCGGCGGAAACAAATTTCCCAAGCCCGGCGGGAAGCGGCAGTTTGTTTGAATTGGAAAAGCATTATTGGATTACTTCACTCTTTATCAATGGTACCATTATCATCATCATCGCCGTCGTTTTCGCTATTTCCTATCATTATTTACACCATACGAGTTTGTAAATATGCCTAATACATATTCATGTTCATTTACAATGTATAACATACATATATATGCATGTATATATTTATACTTATTGTTATCCACTATTGACAAGTATGTTTGCATATAAACAAGCATATTCGCATATAAACCAGCATTTTCTCATACAAACGAACATATTCGCATATATACATACACATTCGCATACAAACTAACATATTAGCATATAAACAAGCATACTCACATATAATCATACTAAATGATTCTTTTATCATTTTAACCAACAGATACTCTTAAAGTTCCGCTGAAGGAAACCGACCGACGAATCCTGAACACTGAATGGCTCTGATCTTGCCGCTAGACAAGGATGAACGCGACTGCAGCTATCGCCACGACTTCTTCGACCGCAGTCGCTGCAATCGTCACCGCTGCAACCGGTAGCGGCGATGAGGTCGACAGGCATTCCCACATTTCAGACCTGATGGTCGGAGCACATCAGATCTGGAATTTCATTCAAGGTTTTGACGCCTCGTTCTTATGAGAGTAATGAGATTGGAAGAAAAAAAATTTTTTTGAGCGATAATAAACAAAAATAGCTACGCTCATATTTTTTTGTTAATGTTTGTTATTTTTACAATGCAGGAAACTTGGAGAAGACTTATCTGTACGCTTGCGTCGGCATCCTGATTGGAATCGTCGGCCTTCTGTCAGTTGCCAATCTACTGCTGAGGCTCAAACGCAAATCTACCCTCGGCCGAAGCAAAAGCACTTTAACCCGGCCAACGAACGCCACTACCAAATGCAAGGAGAATAAACACGTAGCCAAAACCCCTACGGGCATTAATCGGGCGCCATCTGGTGGATGGACGTTTCACGAAGAGTGTTCCAAGTTATCCGGCGTTCCGGACAATCAGCAGTCCTTTACCTCCAGTCCTTTGCTGCCTTGGGACGTTTTCGTCCACGTCGAGTCTCCACACGAAAGCCCTCTCATCAGCAGCATGCCGAAGCCATTCTCTCATGGCGAATCGCCTCATCAGGCTTACTTCTTAACTACCCAACAGCAGGTTCAACAGATCTTTCTAACCCACTCGCTACCTCAGCACGGCCCGCACGGCTACCTAGCAGCCAGTCCGCAGCTAACCGGTACGAGTCTGGTGCGCAAGTCGCTGGTTATAAGCGGCAGCGGTCATAACGCCAGCAGTATGAGACGCGGCTACCACAACAATAACAACGATGACGACAAAGACGAAGAATCCGTTTGGGTCAGGAGAAACCAGCTGAGGTTCGAAAACGCGAGAGGATCTTCGTCGTCCAGAAAGCAGCAGTATTGCCTTCCAGAGCTCCAGCACGCTCCAATTTCAGAAGTTTGAAACCTCAGGGCTACAAAAAATTCATTCACAAAGCAATTTTTTTTAAAATAATTTTCTTGTTAATTTTATTCAGGAATTCTATACAGGCCATGTGCTATTTTTAACGCCCCACGCCAATCATCGTATGTAGGTATTAATGCTGTATTTTTAAGGAGATTTTGTTCTATATTTTTTGTATATCGTTAAGTGCCTTACTAGACTTATTAGCAGATGATTATAATTCAAGTCCGACGTATTAGCCATCTTATCCATCAATCAGATAACTAATTATATAGGTACTTTCTTCTCCACTTAAGCGTTTGTCTCCCTGCAACAGCGACCGCACCAATTTGAACTTCATTCCATCGCTACTACTTACTTAGGCTTTCCTCCCACTGTACTTTGGCATGCAATTCATCTTCATTCGCCCACTTCTTCTACTGTGTACAAATCATTTGCTTTATTTTCTATTTGAATCATGCGACGCGTTATCATCAAGAAAGGATACCCGTAGCTTTAAGTTTGTGACGCATCTTTCATCTAATTTCGAGGTGTACAAATATTGATTGATCTTTTTTAAAGATGCAGTGACATTTGACATTCGCTTAAATGTCAACGTGATTCGAACCAATCACGTAAAGGCATTAACTCCACTTAACTCGTTGTCTACGTATGTACTTTATAATAGCATTCTCGTACAATTTCATAATCTTGTTTCGCCCAAAACAATCACTCGTTTTCACAACCGATATTTTTTTTAGATTTATTTTTTGTTTGGAATCTTTAATTGATTAGTAAAAGTTTGTTGTAAGCGTAAATAAAGTCAAGTGCACACAGCTCCAGAACGCAATTGGTTCATTCAACTCAAGGTCATCTGCCCTGATAACGAACAAAACTCAACGTAATAAACCTGTTATTTATCTGAAACACTTCAAACTGGAATGCAAATAAAACTGAACAGGCAAACAAACCAGAGGGAGCCTCACCACCTGAGCCACTCGAGAAATCAGTAATTCCAACATGACAAAGTTAAACTCTTCCTCGTCTAAGCTGCACATTTCTAGACGGAGTTCACTAGGGGGCATTGAAGACCAGTCACGACAGCCTACTTACTACTACCTACCTATCTAAGCATCACCCAAATATAATAAAGGTCTCAATAGTGTCATCTCCCCTTTTCTTTATTTGTTAAGTTCAATCAATAGGGTCATCGGGTCACCGCAAAACCAGTGGCAAAGCTCAAAGCAATACAGACAACAATAGAAAAACAAATTTACAAATATATCCCTATTTATTTACCTATTAATGAAAATTTACAGCCACTTTAAAACGGGCATATCTCTCCCTATCAAATTAATAAAAAAAAACAATAGCAAAAACGGTTCATCATCATCATCATCAACACATGTACATTTGACACGTGGGGTTAATGAATGAAATTCCCTGAGGGTAGAACTGCTCAAGTGTGTGTCTACACGTATGTGTGTGTGTGTGTCTACATACATGTGTGGACTTCCTTCCCTATGAAACTGTCAGTCAGTGACGCGATTCGTGCTTAGAACCGGAGCGTTTGTACTTCAAGTCTCGCGAATGTTTCGACTCTTTGTACAGTATAGGCGACGGAGATCTGGAGTTGGAGTATTTGTACTTGTAGTCCCTGGACTGGCGAGACGACTTGTACGACGTCGGACTGGGAGACCTGTCTCGTTTTCGTTTCTTCGCCTTCTCCCGGTGATGGTGGTGACCGCCGTACTTGTCCGACCCGTCCAGCGACTCGGTCAGACGTTCCGTCCCGTTGCTTCGTTTCCTGACCAGCTCCTCCGATCGTTCGACGTCCAACTTGGAAGACGCGTACTTGTAGTCTTTGCGGTGGCGGTCTCGTTTGGGATCGTCGTCGTGGTAACTCTTCCCCCCGGAGTGTCTGAGCTCGTGCAGACGGTCCGACCGGTAGGAGTTGCGGCTGTTTAACTTTTCTTTGGAGTCCCCGGTTTTACGGGACGTTCTGTCGTCTTCCAGGCCGGACTTGCGCTGATCGGATTCGCTCGGTTTTTCTTTACTCCGTAGCCGATTCAATTCCTCGCTGAAAATATAATGACAATCTTTTTAAATAAAGAAATTTTGTTTACTAAAAATATACAATCAGCAATATTAATTTGCACTCAATATCTATTAAATATGCATGACATCCAAACTAATTAAGCAAATGCTTTAGTGGAAGCAGCTTCAAATGCAACTTCTTACTTCAATGCAAATAATGAATGAATCCAGAAAAAATCCTATATTTTACAAATCCAATCCTAACCCGAGCGTCAGCGTAGGTCGTTCTTCGTAAACATCTTTCTTCGTAACAATTGCAGGCACAGCCGGAGATGGTTGGTTCGAGTCTTCCGCCGAGCCGTTTCGGGTGCCCGCCTCGTCCGCCAAAAGTCTGGCCTCTTTGGCTTTAACCCTGGCGTCGTTCTGCTCCTTCCTTAAATTGTTCACCACCGTCTCCAGTTCCTCTATGTTCGCCTGTAAAACAACGTCAGAACGTTATGGTGATTTTATTTCATGAAAAGCCAAAGCACGTTTTACTCTAGTCGAGCAATAAAGAGTTTCATCTTCTTACAGCAAGGAACCTGGGCAATAGAGTTAACTAATGCAAACTTTTTGCAGCCTTTTGTGGCGCTCAATGCAAGAAGCGTCTGAAGGCTCACGATACGCAACATATCAAGCTAAAATTATTAACCTTTTTTCTCGAATAAAGAGATAGGATTGTCTTGGCTATCCTCTGAAGGTCTGTTTCATTGGTTTCCATGAGGATCCACCACGGAGGATTGTTCGGCAAGCAGATCTGGAGCTTTCGGGCGGCCAGGTAGATGCAGGCACAGGCGATCGTTTCGGGAGAGTAGCGGACAAAGACGTCCGTTCTGAAGCTGTCGTTCATGTAATTCCTGAATGATTGAGAGACAAAGAAGAGCTGTAATGGGACGCAGACGCCAGGGCCGGTAAGGGGTGGCTCTCACTCAATAATCAAACTCAGGCTATTTTTAATCCAAGTGCTAAATTATTTAAAAGAAATTGCCAGATGGTTAAACATTCCATTGACTATTTATAGAAATTTGAATAACTACGTATATTTAACTATAATTAGAAATTTAAATATTATATATATATATATATATATATATATATATATATATGTATAAATGGATGAGACAAGTGGGAGACAGCCCAGTCATGTCACAGAAGATCGCATCTGTCTTGACCGGCACCTGGAGGAAAAATTAGAATCTCAGTGCGTATATAAAAATATCGAATAATCGCGTGGCGACATCGCTCTGCCATCGTTTGACGTCGTCGTCATTCTTGACGGTGGATCTGACGTGGTGAAAAGGAAAGATGATGAAAATAAATGGTCATCTTAATATTAAATAAATAAAAAAGGTAATAAATAAATAAATCGAATAAAAACATTTTAAATTTGAGCCAATCATCTGGATTTAAATAGTCATTCAGATCTTCCAACTTCTGCTTATGCATCACATACCATATTTATTATTCTTAAAATAAAAAAATAATTTCTAGTAAATAGTAAAGATATATCATTAACGATACAACTTTATTCTGTATTATTATTATTATTATTATTATCATCAAGATCATCATCATCATCATTTCAATAGATCATATTCCACATATGGTTATAGACAAAGTCACCATTCACAGTCTCAAGCGACACCCAACTATTGGTTTCTGGCAGGAGACGAAGTGATTCCGAGCAGCTTTTCTCTCTCTCTCTTTCGTTAACATCTCGCAGCAGCAGCAGCAGCAGAAGCCGTAGCAGTTCTTCTAAAGGAATAAGTGTCAACTAGGTACTCTACGACCTGCGCAGGCAGGCAAACAATTAAGAAAAAATCGTATCACCGAGAGTCAATCGTTACAGTTAAATCAATTAATTGATTAATTAATTAATAAATTAATTTAGACGTTAACTATTTACGTAAAACCACGGCACTCTCCGACTAAATAGAAAAACACGATTATTGAGCAACAGCAACCCCCCCCACAGTTTGGCCTATCTCCGGGCAGCAAGTCTAGATAGATAGCAAGTGCTTCCTATTCGAGTGCAAAGACAGTAAAAATCGTGCTTACCATGCGGTTTGGACGAGACGTTTATTCCTCTCACATTCTATTAATTGGAGATATATAAAAATCATCTGGAAAATAAAAATTTCAAATATTAACTCGTTTAAAAGCGAACCTCGAGTGCAACATAAAAGTGCAAAACTCTGCATATAAGTCGGAGAATTAAAAAAGAAATTAGAGTGGTAAAATGTTTGATCATGGCAGCTTGATTGACAACTTATCGACTAACTCCAGGCTTTTGAGAACAATATAAAAAGCATATAAATATTTAGTAATAATAATAATAATAATAATAATAATAATAAGCATAATACAAAACACCAATCCTTAGGACCTTTCTTCCTCCATAGTCGAATTATTAATAAAAAAAAAATATATGTTCTAAATGGACCTTTTAACTAATCCATCTGGAACCACATATTTATTGGTGAGTAAGATTACTCCTCTGAGCTCAAATCAACTACCTCATAGCTCATCCAGTCAAATAATTAAGCATGCCAGGCCGAACCATCCGTTCTCCAACCAACCAAACAACCAGTTAACCAAGAAATTGAATACAAGACTTACTTTATGAGGATGTTTGACGTGAACGCAGAAACCGAGTTCTTTGAGAATCCGCCGTTCGGCTTTTATCACTTGATTTTTTAAGTTAACATAATTGGAGTCCAACATCATCGGAGTTATAATTCTGAAACGATCAGAAAACATCTGTACTTCAATCTTTAAATTATAATTATTATTTTAAATAATTATAATAAATAAATAAATAAATAAATAAATAATTCAAAACTAGTAATTTTAATTACTGTAACGCAATCACTCACTTCATTTGTTTAACTTGTTTGATATGATGAAAAACGTTTATGACATCGCGAATTTTTCTGGGAGCTTCTTCAAGTTTGGACGACAGCGCGATCGACGCCATTGCGACGATTTCGACATTGTGCTTGACGAAAGATTTTCTATAAAAAAACCTCTGGAATACCACCTGACCGGTCGCCATAGCCACCTGGTAAGAAACCAATCGAATGTTAATATATTATTTTAAGTTCATTTGATTTACATTTTCTCAACTTTTAACATTAAGAAAACCGAATCGATCATTAAAATTTATAATGCTAGCTAGCTGATTCATTAAAAGCATCAAGTGTTAATCATTCTTAAAGAATAACAATGTTGGTCTTATTAACGTTATATGGTTTGATAATTCTTTCTAAGTTTAAAAAACTTCAATTATACTAATATTTATCAAATTTGACTATTTATTTAAGACCATTTTACACGCTTTTATTTACCTCACACTGTATGTTGTATTTTAAGGTTTTTTAAATCGATTTTTCGACCACTTCTACACGTCCAATGGACTTGAAAATTTCAAAATGTATTCTCGATGACAATGCAATATTTTAATATTTTCATATCATAAAAATATTTATTTAAACTATAACTAACTAAAATATGCCAATGCAATCAATAAGCAGGCTGTGGATTCAGGCCTACATTGCGGCATTCTCTCTATCATTGCTAACTGCATGTGGGTTCAGGCCTACATAGCGCCACCATAGCATGCACCTTATACTTATATAACTATACTTATGCACATATAAATGCACATACACCACACACACACACTGAAAAATGCTCAACTGGGCAGGTGACATGGACGGAGTCAACCTACATTAATAGCCATGAAAGCTGCATGAGAGACGTGTGGTTTATCTTTATAATTAGACGACCCAAAAAAAATTTAGTAAACAAGAAGGTTTTAAACGAAGACTTTTTACGTAAATTCGCAAACACAACGTTAATATATTTTGCAGTTGTATATATATATATATATATATATATATATACGTATTCGTGATGCCAAAAATTATGGAAACCTCTACACAATGGAAGAGACGATTGGAAAAAATAGACATAATAATAATATAGATAATATTACGAAAAAAGATACTTTTTCAAAAACACGCCTTTGTTTATGTGTGGAAAGTGCACTAAAAAAAAAAGTATAAAATAACTTTTTTCCTTTCCTTCTATATGTCATCAAATAATCTTTGACGAAAAATAAAAGCGTGGGAGCACATCCTAATCCATTTCCATCACAATCCATGGATTATGACGAGCGTCAAACGCTTTTATTTTTCGTCAAAGATTATTTGATGACATATAGAAGGAAAGGAAAAAAGTTATTTTACACTTTTTAGTGCACTTTCCACACATAAATAAAAGCGTGTTTTTTGAAAAAAAAGTATTTTTTTTCGTAATATTTTTACTTATTAATGTAAACTACTTAGCTTTGTTATCGACTTAAAAAGGTTTAAAAAACTAATTTTATAGTTTTTGATAAATTCGTCCGCTTCTACTTTTGCATCAATATTAACGCTCAATTTCCTGTCACAACCGAACCCAGTTCGCAAAAAAGTGTCAAGATAACAGTGGTGGAAATATATAAACATGAATTTTGTCGGTTCCTTCACTTCAACAATATCAACATATAGGGTTGGTGAGTTAACCGTGGTCGAGATAAGTGCGTTCCTAACCAAACTGACCCAGGAAGCTACATTAAAAAGTTATACAAGAGATCGGTTGAATATAATGCAAGACAAACCATTGATTAAGCTCTGAAAATATCAATAAACTAATTAGATGATTAGCACTGTTTCTCTAAAAACTGTCACAATGAAAGCAATCTAAGCTGACTGTGTGATGACCCAATTTTGTATATATTGAAAAATATTCTGACTCGAACCAAGTTTTAAATGTAAAAAAAGAAAAAAATAATAGAATTTGAAGTTTCGCATGCAAAAAGTTTAAACTCAATGTGCCGATATGAAAAAACAGTTTCTTGACTCAGCTGTCCTGAGATAAAACTTTTTTATTGTTACTTAGTGAGAGTGATGACAATTACAACTCTAAAAAGCTGGTATTTAAACATACATAATAGAGTTAGTAAAACGATTGAAATCGATATAAAACAGTAAATTTTAAACTTTGGTTATGATTTTAAAATCTCTAACCAACCGAACAGGCCCGAACGGATAACTGCGCAATTTATCGAACAAACGCAGGCACAACGTTACGCCTCGACAAAAACAAGGCCAAAACGCCTGTGAAAATAAAATATTATTAAAAATCACCTGCGGTAGATTCAGGAGTTCGCCCGATGTTTGGATGAGTTCGCAGCCATATATGCGCAAGTCACATTCTTGTTCGTAAGTCAAATTATCGAGCATCGAAGGAGTCGGATGTAACATTTCATCTGGCAAGATGACATTTTCCAGTGTCAAAACGACTTTACTGAAATCTCTTTCCAGTTTTTTAGCTTGTATAACGGCATCGACGGACTGAGCGGCCATTTTCGAAGCGATAAACGGGAAGTTGTTAAAAATAAGGATCGAATGTAGACGCGAAGAGCATGCGCGACGCGACGTAATTTTTTTTAATAAATATGTTTTCCTTTATTGTTTTGACAAAAATAAAAAATCGTTTGACGTTTTAAAAAATAAATAAACTAACAATTTTTTATCTTGGTTTAAAATTTTTAAAATATTTAAATAGTTGAGTGTCTCGCGGGGTTAACTAACTCCTTTCACTAACCTAAAAAAATAGCTAAGAAATCTAATCCTATATTAGGATTATAAACTGATACATAACTTTTCAGTACAGTAGTAGCTAGTAATTATAGCTATAAGAATATTTACTGAAAGCGTTGTGTGTGATATTAAAACTAAACCCGTTTTAATTCTTTTTAGAAGCGTCTCCACTCCTATCAGTCGTCTCTGGCTCTCTTCTCTTTCATAATCCTTTGTGTTCCTGTGACTTAATATAATGTTTTGTTAGTTATATCATATGTGCGAGAAAAACTTCACTAGAAAAATATATTTCTGAGTTACAACTCCGCCTTGCTTTTGCAGGCCAGGAGAAGCCGAAGGGGGGTGTTGCGGGTCAATTCAACGCTAAAAGGATCAAATTTTGATCCACGGCAGGAAGTATTTAGGTGCATCCTACATACAGCCATTTCAGTCTTAAAACACCTGTGGTGTAAAGTACTACAAACTATTATATATAAAAAAATTATCGGTTAGACTGACAGTCCTTTTGCAACGAAAAACATTATAATAGGTTATTAGGCCATGTCTCATTCTGAATGTAATTTTCAATTTCTAAAATTATTAGACTCATCTCACTTTATGTTAGATTTAATATCTCAAAGCAGCAGCATCACGTGCTAGTGCATTTAACTGTTTTCAACTCAGCCCTCTAACACAACCTAAAGAGCCCATATACAACATAAAGACAACTTATCGTGTTGCTTTTTTCAACATTAACAAAAATGCAGCATTTATTTAGAGATTAGATATCAATAACTCAATAAAACATGATCAATAAAAATAGATATAAAAATAAAAACTCAAGAAATAAATAAATTAAAAAGATATATACTAGTATATATAATATAAACGTTTAATACTGCAATAATATAAAAGTTTATGCACAAGAATCGTTGAACTGCTTGAGATCCGCATGTTTAACAAAATAAATTTCATCCTTCTTTGGAAGGAGGGAAACAAATGGAGATCGAGATCCAATCAGGAAGATGCTGCTTTCGAAAACTTTGAGTCTATTAAAATAATTATCAATGAATTAATTAAAATAGTAATTTAATTATTAAGCTTAAAAAAACTAAACTGCTACTTAAACCTACGCATCTTGTTGCTATGACTCACCATACAATAAATATTAACAATTTATACACGGTCCATTAAATTCTTTACAAACTTTACATTATTAATACTTTCTATTTCAAATTTCTTTATATGTTTTATTGAGCTGTATATAATCTAATGGAAATTAAAATTTAACTATATACTATAATTGCGTATAATGTAACTAACTAAATAAATAATAAATAACTAAATGTATTAATACATAATGTAACTACATTCAACAACTTATAAAACAAATAATTTAATTCCGAGTAACAATTTGCAGTTAATCATAGAAACAACATTTAAGTTCTCTTAAAGTTTTTTTTTACACATAATACAAACAGCACAGTAGTCGTAAACACCTGATCAGGTGTTCACAGCCGTCAGGTAACTCCATGTACGTCGCAGCTGGATAGCTCGCTTTCAGACAGTTCACAAGAAACGAGAGCAGACTGACATCGGAAGGGCTGTCCTGGTGATAATAAAGGCAGAAGGATTGCCTGTTTGATGTTAATAGACTATTATTAACAAGTTAATAAACTATTATTAACAAGTTAATTAACTATTATTAACAAGTGAATGTTAATTTGAAACATTAAAAAGTGCTTTTGAGACAGTTATAAGATTTCATAGCGACGTTGTATTGTAAAAGTATTACCCCGGTGAATAGTAAACAAAAGATGTTTGTAGTTACTATGACAATTAAAGTTTTTGACGTTATTATTAATATGCTTCTTTAATTTATTTTTCAATAATTTCTGCTTTTTAAATTTTTTTTAAGTTTAATTAAACTATAAATTTTTTTGAAGTTGGTATATTTTATAATGATCTTCCAAACTTAAAAAACTTCTGCGGACATCCCATGAACATCTGGACAAGTGAAAGTTAATAAAAGCATGTACAAACAAATTGAATTCGTGAACAGTAAAGTTCAAATTTATGGTAATGAAAAAAAATCGAGCTTTTCTATATGAAAAATAATCAACCTAGTCTGCAACAACTTTGAATGGAACACGATGAAACCAAAATGTCCCATTAAGACGATTAGAAAAATAATAAATCTATCTAAAACTTGAAGATCAAATGAATTAATAATGACATATTAAACTGAATGTTATTTGAATAATATCATTACACGCGCACACACACACACACACAACACATCACCTCGCAGAGCCGAACTGACTGCTTGTCTTGAGATCGTCATCAGCACTTTTGGAACACATCCGATCGAGAGCTTCGCGCGACAGCATTCTACAAGTTGACAGCTGGAACGTGACGTAATCGTTGGAGCGAGCGTCGCCGATGACATCTCCGGCTCCGACGTCGTAGAGGAAGTCGACGCCCGGAACTCTCAGCCCCCCCGACGAGGACGGCCCGGGTTCTCCGTGGATGGAAAAAATCTTGTAGGCCTTCGAAGTGCCGGGGATGATGGCCTCGAAACCGCACCCGGCGTCGGAGATATCGGAATCCAGTGATCTGGAATAAATAATTAGACGTGCCCAGTTGAGAATTCTAACATACAAACTTGAGATTTGAATTTATTATCTTGAATACTGTGACTCAGAACAAATTAAATATACACAACCAAATAACATATAATTAAGCATTACCAATTAATGGTTTATTTAATAATTTATGAATATCTAATAACCGTTATTAATTAATTATAATTTTGATCAATTAGAATTAACTTATTATTTTATAACTATTAGAGCTTATGAAAACATCGAATAAAAAAAATCCATAAAAAAATATAAAACAAAAGATGACCTATTGGAGCACGAACGTTCGAGTTCGACAGTCAGATACCGAAGAAGAGCCTTCCTCCTCATCATGAACCCGTGTCTCGGAAATACTGAAGATCTAATGGCAAACGTAGATGAATTGGTTCCATCTTTGTACGAAAAAAAATGTCTCAATTTCAAATGAAACTTCATCTCAAGTCAAACAATCTAGAGAGCCTCGTCACCGTTCCAGGCCAGGGCCGCGTCCAGAGCGTCGTCTTCCTCCATGATGCGAATGCACGTCGCCAGGTAGCCGAGGAAACGGTCGCTAGGTAGAACGCCATCTTGGAGAATGATGAAGAATTTCTGTTTGAAAAAAAAAAATGGCGATTCAATCGTTCAAAAACATAACAAGAAAAATATAAAAAATGTTTTCTTCTAATTTTAAAACGCTTATTTAAAACAAAAACTATAAACTAACATTTTCATCGCTGAAAAGTTGCAGTGATCTTTCTAATGCTGATTTAAAGATTCCTGCAAAGAAATAAAAAAAAACAAATGATTTTTATAACTTCACAAACAACAACAAAATAAGATCAACAACAAAAACAACCCAATATCGGCAATCAACCCCAACAACAGTTTAATCAGCATATAACTGTAAAACACAAACTACTTTATTAATATTCCATATGTAAGCTGCAGCTTATATACGTTAATTGCACCGTTGAAGAATTCTAATTAGTCGTATAATAGCAGTCGTGCATTTTTGAGTTGACAAAAAATAATTAAAATTTAGCTTAGACCTTTATAAGTAGCGGAGTTGAAAGAGATGTTGATCGTGTGCAAGTTGAAATCGAACAGTCTGGCAAGTCTCGGCACCAAGATCTCATTGTCGGGCGTAAATATCTACGAAAGATGATAAATTATTTTCACATTTCAAGATAAAACCTTTTAAAGTTTTATTTTGTAAGAATAAAAATGGAAAAGTTCACGAAAAACAGGCTCGTGTTCTAGACGAGAAGCGAAGAAATATGAGATATTTATTTCAAATTATTCCTCGTTTGAAAATTTTATTTTTAAAAGCCGTTAACTGAATACATCTTGAAAATTAAAATCCACTTGGAAAAAAAAAAACTTACATGAACCGATTCACTCCGAAGTCCCGGATTGAGTGCAAGAGCTTCGGCTTGCATCGCAAATGCAGTGGCGTCACTCCCTGATAAGAGTGAACATTAAAAATACTGTTTTTCCTCGAATATAAAACTTACCTAGAAATGTAATATATGTACCTCGAGTGTGTGTTCGTGTGTGTGTGTGTGTGTGTGTGTGTGTGTGAATTAGATTGCATTCAGGAGTTTTTAGTAGCCTAATTGTTAAAGCATTGTGCACACTAGCGTGAAGACTCTCAGTTCAAATCCAAATCGCTTGTTTTCTGTGAAGTTGGCATATATTATATTTTTTCTAAGTATTTCGTGATGAACACAGGTATAATAACTACTAATAATAGGCTGGTGTGCCAAATGTTAATTTATAGATAGCAATATAGACAACTGAATTGCAAACATGAGATCGTTTCCAGTGAGACAATGCTTCATTAAAAAGAAAATCTTTCAGTTAACTGAGATAATGCACTTAGCAGTAAATAAATATCGACAGTATGTAAATATTAAATTGAATTTAATAATAAATAAAAGTCTCTAAAATCCTTTATATCAATATGATAGAAATTAATAATAATAACAAATATATTACCAGGTACAATGATTATGGGAACCTTAAAAATAGTATCGTTGGTTATAGATGATGTGAGATTCTGATTGGACGGTACCATAGACCTATCAACATGATGGTCTGAAAATATATCAGTAGCTATAACTTAGAATTTCCTACAAAAATATACAAATAGCAAAGATTTAATACATTATATTGCCATTGAATAGATCTTAAATTCATGATAAATTAATAACCATCACCATATGCAATTTAAGATGTCTGTATGTATGTATGTATTGTAGGTGTATAGTGCTATGTTAGAACAATTGCAGTTACGTGGAGCTGCAATCAACAGTATATAATTTAACTGAAGAATAATTAGAAATAACAAATAATTAAAATTTTATTAAAATACACATCGTACGACAGCCGCAACACGTATTAAAATATACGTACGTACGACAGCCACAACACCTATTAAAATATACGTACGTACGACAGCCACAACACGTATTAAAATATATGTACGTACGATAGCCACAACACGTATTAAAATATACGTATGTACGACAGCCACAACACGTATTAAAATATACGTACGTACGACAGCCACAACACGTATTAAAATATACGTACGTACGACAGCCACAACACGTATTAAAATATACGTACGTACGCGTATCCTCAATTCTCATACGTCCTTGACCTCACCAGGGTGACTAACCATTACAGAAAGTACTTTTAAATTTTGTTTCTGAGCACAATTCCCTCCTTTTGTGGTTCACTTCTGTGAGTTCATCGGGCCGAACAAGATTTCCTGTCACTGGAAATCGCAACTCAACGTTAATACGGATACTTGCTTACTTTATGAGAAAGATAAATACTCTTTAAATCCGACTTTATTAATAATAAAAATCATGCTAGTATTATTCCTCACATTAATACAACTAAAAAGCAAAATAAAACTGAGTACTTCACTTACGCTTTGTCTTCAAGCACATTCTTTTATCAATCGGCTTAGGCCATTGAGTGTTCGGGTTGATGTATTCAATCTGTGGTTGGATGTATAAAACAATTCTGTAAATCGTCTAATTAAAATTATCTTCCAAAAAAAAATACAAACAATTAAAATTCTAATGCAATACATAATAAACAGAAGATGTGCTAAATAACAAAGTGTACGTTCATAGAAAAGTACTGACATGTTCGATGCCGGAAAATCCTTCGATTCCCTTCTGACCAACAAAGACCCAACCGTCCCTGTGATCCAGGTCCTGGATCAGTGCGCTTCCCAGACCGGTCAGTAAAGATCGAGCTTCCGAACTTAACCTGTATGTGCAACGATGCGTACACAACAAAATAAATCCTTTAGAAATCGTCGTAAACAGAAAAACGTAAATGAATTTGTTAAAATTAAATTTAGTAAATAATAACTAATATTTAAAACTTAAAATGTTTTAACAACAACAACAATAATAATAGTAATAACTAGTTAAATAATAAACACGAACACAAAAGTTTGAAACTCTAAATTTTGTTTTTTTTTTACTTTCTGGTAGCTTCATCGTGCGTCACAACGATGATGAGATCCTCGCTGCGAAGAGTTTCTAAGAACGTTTCAAGTTCGCCACTCGCTAGATGAAGAAAAATACGCGCACAATTGAAAACCAGAAATAAATAAGTTAATATAAGGGTAGGCGCCTATAAATGGCTGCCTCTGCAAGTACCCTTTCTCGCATTCGAGCAAGACTTGTCCTGGAAAAGGCGTTGTGAAAGAGAAATAAATATTACTTATAAACTGCACTAATTCTAACTACCAGCTTGCAAGGCAGCGATAACCAAATCTGAGTTGGTCGAAGGCCTCACTCAGGGCAAAGTCTTACCCCTTGGACCTTCCTGTAAACCTCCCTTTAGTCACCTTTTACGACGCGCTTAGGAGGATGCACCGCAGTGGTCCGATTCTATCAGCCCGGACCACAAAGCTAATGTAAACTGCGCTAATAATAAAGATAATAAACAATAATATTAAAAAAATAAAGATTTATAAATAAAATGATTACATTCAGCAAACGTGTCGAAATTTCTGAACTTTACGACATCTTTCGATTCCGAACCGATGACGGCCATGTTGATTCCCCGACCGAGCGAAGAGAGGCTTAATGAATTATAATTATAAAAATAATAATAAATAAATTATAATTATATATATATAATTATAAATACAAAATAATAATTATATGAGTAATAATTAATAAACAAATAATAATAAATAAATTATAATTATATATATAATTATAAATACAAAATAATAATTATATGAGTAATAATTAATAAACAAATAATAATAAATAAATCCCACTATTTTCCATCGATGCACAATTCCGGCAAAATCTCATTTCTCATGCCCGTGTACATACGGAGAGCCACGGAATCGGATGAGCATTCCTCATCTAACCCGCAATTTCTTTTAAGATTTTTTTTCAGATCAGCTGATTCGGTTGCAAGGGAATTTTTATAGGAGACGTATTCCAAAGGTGAAAGAGACAGATTTTGAGATGGCCAGATGGATGCATTATCTAGAGCCGGGAAAAAAAACTTTTTTGATTGACAGATGTTAACTATTAAATTTCTTAACGATGAAATTCGCCTAACTCACAGATCTTCTTTTAAATAATAGCAAAACAGATAAACTAATTTTAGAATGAATACAAACATCAAAGAAAACATGTTTTTCACCTTCATCAATTCCAATATTCGGCAAGTAATTTGATTGGACGAAGTGAATGTAACTGACATGGAAGTCGTCTGTGAAGTTGTTTAAGTCGCCATCTTTTATTTTATCATCTAAAACGTGAATAAAAAAAATCAGAATCAGACAAAAAAATATTGCATTATTATTACCGAAATTAAGATTCTAGGATAGCACAGGCAGTTGAATGTTTGAATAGTGTTAGCAAGAAAGATCTAGGCTGGATATTGCCCATTACTGCTCCACTCTACCTAACTAACTTAATAAAAATCCCTCCTAAGTCTGGTCTTCGATCTTCCTCTCTTAACCACTTTCGTATCTTTTCTGTTAAGCATTCTTTTGCTAAACGCTCTTTTTCCTACTCTGGTCCCTTTCTCTGGAACTCTCTTCCTACTTCTCTTACTAAATCTACTTCTCTCACAGTTTTCTGACGGGACTTAAAACTTATTTATTTAATAAGTTTGTGTCCGAGCGCTATTGAACGATTGATTGATTGCTTTTAAGTATTTTTAAAAATTTCTTTTTAAGCATGTCAGAAATCAGCATCGCCAAGTTGTGCAAACAAGTAAACAACCACACTATAACTTACCTTGCAGAAGATTTTTCAGGACTCCAAAGTGAAAAATGAGGTAGAGTGTTAATACAAAAATGATGACAAGAACAAATTTAATACCTAAAATTGAAAACTTATGTTAAAAAAACTGCTTACTGTTGGATTCTATAAAATATACAATAATGTATATTAAAAAATAATGTAACAATGTCAAGTTGACAATAGTTGGCATTAAATTTTAAATGTAAATCACTTTAATAAAATGAAAAATTGTCTGTTATTTTGTAATATAAAATCTAAATAATTTAAAAATTAATTATAGAAACAATACAAGCCTTTTTTAGCAAAGCGAAGATGTTTGATTTTGATCATGCTTTTAAGTCTTAGGTAGAAGTTTAGTCTTTTTTAGTTTATAAATAAATATGGCTGGCTAATGTTAATGATGTTAATCAAAGTAATCTGTTAATTAATCATTAGCAATGTGTGACATGTAACTGAACTTTTGATTTTGACTAGTGACAAGCCGACTTCTTTTCAGCTGACTGCGCCAACTCAAACTTTTACAATCAAGCATAGTTGAATTAAAGCTAAAAGGGCTCAAGATTTAAAGTAAAGACTAAAACGCGCGATATATTCACATCTGCTCTTTCACAACACAACAACAATAAAGTATAAAATTGAACCTAAATTTAAGCAAAGATAAAGAAACTCGTCTGCTATCATTAAAACTTCTATTTAAAAGTTTATAAACAAGTCTGCAATTAATTTTGGCATTAAACTGATAAAAATAAAAAAAAACTAATTTTTCCAACAAAAACGATTTTAGTACTTTTATTTTGTGTTTTAACAACAAGTCAGTAAAACATTTACATAACAGTTTAAAACTTCGTTTGAACGCCAAGCAATTAAATTCAGTTCTAAATTTATTTGAAGCCGTAAAATCTAAATGATCAAATTTTAAAGAAGCACTGTCTTTTCGGGTGATGACAATTAACATCTGGTTTTGCAGGATGGTTTTGAGACTCGGGAGTATTCTTGGTGATGCTGGGAAGTACAATGAAGTTATATTTTGTGGTGAGAGTAGTGAGACTTCGACACCTTCATCAAATGTCGTCTTCTTTGGTGGGGATTTGCAGGTTTGGTATGTTATTTATTGAATATATACTTTACAAATATCTCACATATTTAGACATATTAATTTTACATCAGTCTGGTTTTTGTGACTAAGTATCAAACTTAATGATTAATGCTGGTATATTTTTTTGCAATGTTTACTTCATATTTATTGGATTATTATGTCTGGTCTTAGCATTTTGTGATTTTTGTGACTATGTGTCAAAATTTAATATAGTTTATTTGTAATTTCAGCTGCATTATTTTGCATTGAAATCATAACATTTCATAAAATTTCATATTAAATCTAAATGTCATGTGTGCTATGCTTCATTATTTGTTTTCAGAACTACAAAGAAAATATGAGAGATGATCAGTATTCAAAGTGGAATTTAGAATCTACCGCCAGCCTTCTCCATGCTCGGTTCCCGCAAAGCCTCGTCTGGGTTGTCAAACCATCGGTAATGGAAGAAAATACTTATAGCGTTTACAAGAACTTTGTATCTTCTGGCACTTATGGCATTCCTTGGCATAAATCTGACCAGAGATCATGGTTCCATCTGTACTGGCTTTTGAAGAACAGCATTGCACAGCTCCAAACGTCAGAAACATTTTGTAGAAAAAATGACATCTTTAATTTGCCTTTGAAAATTGTTGGGTTCAGTAAAGGATGTGTTGTTCTCAATCAGCTCCTTTATGACATTAGGTGTGAAAACGAAGATGTTCAAAGTTTCATAAAACGGGTTGACACATTCTACTGGCTCGATGGTGGGCACAATGGACGTTCAAACACCTGGGTTACTGATCCCGATGTTCTTTCCGCTCTAGTTGATCTAAAGGTCAAAGTTGAAGCTCATGTCTCACCTTATCAAATTGAAGATAAAGCAAGGTGTTGGATTGGCAAAGAGTATAGATTGTTTATAAAAACACTGGAACAGATGGGAATTAGTTTAATCAGCAAGATACATGGCCAAGGAACTGCCCGGTCTCTGAACATTCATTTTTCAATTTTGACTCATTTTTAATAAGCTTTCTAATATTTCTTTTTTTTATATTCACAGAAAATTTATAATGCATAGATAATTGTTTGTTTTTTCTGTCTATTATATGTACCACTTTTATGCATAATTGTCCTGTTGGTAGAACTGCTGGTTTATATCATTAACTTTCTTAGTAGCTTGAGTACTGTTTGTGATTGTAATTTGGAACCATATTCTACCAAGAAACCATTAGAAGCCCACCTGAGGGGCATCTAGGAGATATTAGGTCATTGAATTTCTAAGATAGAGCTTTGTGAATGTTTACTGATTTGTAGGATTAATGAAAAAGGCGAGGTCTTTTTATAGGCTTGTTCTGTGCATTCCAGCTGCCACCAGCTACTCACCAGCAGCAACATTTTCTTTTCCCCCAGCCTTCACAGCTTTCCTATCTTCCTGCTCCCACTTACAGATATTTATCCACCACCACTCTCAAGCTTTAGTTTCACTGCAGTTGTTAATGACCAATCAACAAATTTTATAGCACATCTTCATTAGGCTATGAAACTGCAGAGTTTCATAAATTATAAACCATAGAAAAGGAAATGAGTGTTTATTAGTATAAAACACAAGAAGCATGGTCTAATAAAAAGCAAGCAATGAACGGTGTCGCGCATGTTGTTTCACTTGACCAGACCTGAAATTGCTGAAATAGCTTAGCTAGAGCTCGGTTTCCATGAGGCAAGGTCAGATGTAGACAGACGCATAGTTGTATGCAGACGGCATTGATGCTAGCAGAAAAATTGAGTGTGTCTGAGCGTTAATATTTATAGATTGGGCAAGTGGGTACTTACCTACCATAATATAAATCATTGTTAATCATGCAGTTAGCTTCATTAATATTTTATGTAACACTAACAGCATGAGCATAACTAGCTCATTGATATTTTTATAGCCAAAACTTTAAATAAATAAACAAACAAAATATTAAACAATATCAAAATAATAAATACAAACTTTAAAAAATATTAATTATTCAAGATACTCGGACAGCCCTATAAAGTCGTTTTAAAGAACGCGATGTTTTCGTTGCCACGGTATGCTCCGAAAGACGCAAATTATGCCGATTTATAAAGTTCTGACAATCTATTAAATAATCTGGTTAGAACTCAGATGCAGTGTTACGTATATTTTTGAAAATTAACTATTTATATAATTGATTGTTTGTGTTGGAATAGTAAATTATGCTTTGGATAATTCTGGTTTAAAAGTAAATTATTACTTTACAATATACAATATTGATGGCATTTATGTTCATACAATAATAAACATGTTCAAACTTGATATGCATTACGCATTTCCTTAAATTAGCAAATAGAGGTTTTGGTGAGCATGTTTAATTACAGTTTCTTTTTCTTCTTTCATTTGAGTTTGATAACTTGTGGCTTGTGCATTTAAAAAGTTGAAAATTGTTAGGTATCCTGAAATTCAATTTTAATTTAACAATTTAACAGATTTGAAATCATCTCATGTTTAATGCAGAATTTACTTACTTCTAATCGAAAGAAAAGACTATTTGTCAAAAAAGTTCACGTCATCACAAAAACTGTAAGTTTTTTAATTTGTTGGCATATTTATTGAGTTTTTTATTATATTTTTTAAGTCTGCTAGATCATCAAACAGAGTATTTTTTAAGGTTTTTGTAAAGTTGATTTTTTGTATCATTTGTTATCAAAATTCAATAATCATTTAATTTGACGAGTTTGGCTTACAGTAGTCTTGTTACGAACCTTTCCCTAATCATCTCAACCCGTCAAAGTAAATGATTGCCCAAAATTCAGTCTGTTTTCTTTATTTTTATTTTTCGTGCTTTCTCTCATTTTTTTATTTTTCTCATCCCTTCCTTAAACATTTCATTGTTTTTGCTTTTTCAATTGTTTTATATATTTATTTAAATATCTGTATAACGCTGTGGTGGTTGGCTCATGTTCCATCTCTGGTTCAAGGTCTGCATTACCCACTACTCAATTTACTTATTTCTTATTTGAATAATCGAATTGTTTAATATTCAAAAGTTTAATTTATTAATTAAAATACTAGTTTTTTTTCTGCAGGGGCAGGGTTGCAAAATGATTGACTGCTGCTTCGGCAATGGCTAACAACGTTAACAGCTCTTCCGAGGCAAAAGAGGACATCCTTTCGCCGGGCCACCTGATAAGAGAAAGATGGAAAGTTGTGAGTTGTCGACGCTTAGAAAATGGCCGTTCATTCCTTTTGTTGTTTTTTTAATTATTTAATTAAATTATTTCATTACTAGTGGTTTTGCCCGTCCCATGGACGGATGTTTTAAAATTACGAAGTGGTCCTTGCTTCTGAAATTTTTTTAAATCTCATTATATAATATTTTTCGATTGCAGCGCCACTTTTTTTTATCTCTAGGACTGAGAGTGTTTATAGGTACAATTGCATAATAACTTTTATTACACGCCTGCACGCAATAAATTCTTACGTGCACATCGATATCGTCTATACGACTAATTACGTAAGCGTGACAGAATCAGTGAGTGAGTGAGTGAGTGCGTGAGTGAGTGAGTCAGTGAGTGAGTGAGTGACTTAAATTATTTAATTCTGTCATTTAATTAATTCAATTATTTAATTCTGTCAGCTGAAAAAGTTAGGTGGAGGGGGTTTTGGAGAGATCTACGAAGCCCTGGACATGGTCACGAGGGAGCAGATAGCCATAAAGGCAGAGTCCACCCGGCAGCCGAAGCAGGTCCTTAAGATGGAGGTGGCAGTTCTCAAAAAACTACAGGGTTAGTGGGTGGATGAATAGGGTTGTATTTATTTGTAAATGATTGATGGATGGATGAATCGATAAATAAGGAAGTTGATGAGTTTGGTTGGTATGTAATATGAAATTGAAAAAAAGATGTTCAAGCAGTTAATTTGATAGTTGTGGGAATTTGATCTGTAGATATGGTAATATTTGTGAAATTAAGATCTAGTACTAAAAATCGCATTGAGCTTGTTGTATAAGGGCGCTGGTGGCAATGCGGTAAAGCGTTCGCCTGTTGGCCTAGAGTCCTAAACGACTTGATTAATTGTTTTAGTGGTTCAACACACAGGATTCAGTCTTCTGAGCCACTCTAAGCCATGTTAATTTAATAATAATTAATTAACATAAATTATTCGTCAGGCAAGAAATACGTCTGCAAGCTCATAGCCTGCGTCATGTTAATTTAATAATTAACATAAATTATTCGTCAGGCAAGAAACACGTCTGCAAGTTCATAGCCTGCGGCAGGAACGACCAGTTCAACTACATCGCCATGAGTCTTCAGGGCAAAAACCTCGCCGAACTGCGCCGGGCGCAGCCGCGGTCGTGTTTCACCGCTTCCACCACCGTCCGGCTGGCGATTCAGATCCTTTCAGCCATAGAGGAAATACATTCGGCCGGCTTTCTCCACAGGGATGTCAAACCGGTGAGCAGATCGGTGGGGGGGCGTCGGTCGTTTCGAGCTGGGGCGTATTAGTTTTTTTATATTAAATAATTATTAATGAAATTGCACTCAATTTATTAGCACATTTTAATTCTTTAACGCCGTAACGAATAAATTATATTGTTTCTAAGCTTGATTTACCGATTTGCTATCCATCATGTTATCTTGTTTTATATTCATTCATACAAGCGTTGTGTTTTTTTTTTATATTTTGCAGTCTAACTTCGCCATCGGTAGACTAGCAGGTGCCAACAGGATTGTGTTCATGCTGGACTTTGGTCTCTCCAGGCAGTGGATGGGGGCCGACGGAAAGCACAAACCGCCCAGGAATATCGTCGGCTTCAGGGGAACGGTCAGATACGCATCCATCAATGCTCATAAAAACAAGGTGGCCATTTTTTTATTGACTCAGTCATTGCGTCATTCTCTGTGGATTTATTTTTCTAATGGTGTACTCTAGCAGGATTAGGAGTTAGGATTGTATTTAAATATCATCATACCTGTTCGGTATATTGTGTGCATTTTAATGCACGTTTAATTAGAATCTCAAAATTGTGAACTGTTCTTTGTGCTGCTTCTGTAGTTTATTATTATGTTGGCTGAGATTTATTTTTACATTATAGCTGCGAATTACGATTACGTTAGCTGCGGTTTATTATTACGTTAGCTGTAGTTTATTATTACATTAGCTGTGATTTATTATTACATTGGCTGTGATTTATTATTACGCTAGCAGTGATTTATTATTACGCTAGCAGTGATTTATTATTACATCAGCTGCGAATTACTATTACGTTAGCCGTGCCACAATTTCTCACGACGTTTAATTTACAAACAGGAAATGGGTCGCCACGACGACCTCTGGTCGCTTTTCTACATGCTCATCGAGTTCCACGTCGGACAGTTACCCTGGAAGAAGGTCAAGGACAAGGAACAAGTCGGGGCGCTGAAAGAAAAGTACGACCACCAGAACTTCCTCAAGTACCTGCCGGTCCAGTTCCAGCCGTTCCTCGCCCACCTGAGCGGGCTCGCCTACGCGGACACGCCCGACTACGAGCACCTGCGAGGTCTGATGCGCCAGTGCATGGAGACGAGGGGCTTCAGGGAGGAAGACCCGTACGACTGGGAGAGGTCGGAGACGATCAACTCCCAGTCGTCGGCGAAGTTGAAGTGCGATGCGGAGAACAGAGTTAAAATGTTGGTTTTTTTTTTTGAAAAAGTTGTCTTTTTGTAAATGTAAATGTTTGATAATTTATCACAGCACCTCTTCCAGAGCTGAGAGGCACTGTTTTTTTTTGCATGCCCCATGGATAGAAACGATTTTACCCGCTAAGTTTTTCGTTGACATGGGCTACCAGGCGCAGTAGTGCGTGTCTTACCGTGAAGCTTTCACATTCAAGGCTAACACTCTACCAACTAAGCTAACCTAGAACTTATTTTGATTTTTAAACATGGTGATGCTGAGGTAAAGTTTTGATTAATTTTGTTTGCGTATATTTTCTACTCGTCGCAGGTACGGTGAAGTCAAGAATACGTCGCCTTCTCCCAGTCGCAAGTTGATGATATCGAAGTTGGACGTGGAGAAGAACGAGGACGATGCCAAGGAGACGACCGGCACGACCCCCCACCCCCAGGTCCCGTCCCGGAAGTCTTCCCTTCTGAACGTCAGAGATGAAGATAAGAAGAGTTTGATGAAAAACAGCCTCAATGAAAAGATCGCCAAATGCAAGTTGAACAACTGCTCGAGTTTTGAAGAGCGCGCAAAACATCTGATTCAAGACGACGTTAAGGATGGCTTTAAAAACGAAGGCCAAGAAGAGAAGCTCGCCAACCAGGAACCATCCAGATCTTTCGCCCTGAACATCGGGCAAGAGAGGTCGTACCGGTCGGGAGCTGCGGAAGGTCTTTCGATGAAGAGCGTGATCTGCGAAGACGCGACGAGCAACTGGGCCGGTCAGACCGAGGATCACGGTTCTACGCACGCTCTGAAGGCCGCTCCGTTCAGCATGTTCAGTCAGTTCGTGTCGTTGGTCGAAGACGACCGAACCGAAGTGGAGGAAGAGGACGGTCATGTCGGAAAGATGGCGTCCGGCAAGGGAAAGATCGCGGGAACGGACGAATCGGAAAACCTCGACAGAGCGGCCGCTGCGGAAGAGGGAGATGCACCGGGCGGATTGCCGAGACCTTTGTCCTTGAACTCTCTCTTGCCTCTGCAGAAATCGAATTTACTGCTCTTGAAACAGATTCAGGAGAAGAACAGACTTATTTTCAAGATTCAGTCTCGCGAGTTTAGCAACAAAAAACAGGACTTTCAGCAGGAGGGAAGTTCATTCAAAGATCTCTCGGAAGTTTTCAGTTCCAGGTCGGTCAAGAGCGATCAAAGCGGATGTCCGGCGGGATCCGCTCATCGGCCGGTCATTTCTGTCCTCGAGCACAGTCCTAAAAATTCCAGTTTCAGTTACAAGGGGCTTTCTAAAGGATCTGAAACGTCAAGGTTTTTCATGGAAGCAGATCGTCTGAATCAGAAACTCCAGGAAGAGATTTCCCACATCGGACTTTCC
This sequence comes from Erpobdella octoculata, assembly GCA_963978895.1. NCBI lineage: Eukaryota > Metazoa > Annelida > Clitellata > Hirudinida > Erpobdellidae > Erpobdella > Erpobdella octoculata. Next base: position 2,015,002 of record OZ022245.1, on the reverse strand, counting down.
AGCTGTTTCGTAAAAAACGGCATAACCGCTTCTTCGTCTCTGCTGAAAAATAAGAACTTTTCCGGCACGCCCGGTTCGGACGGTAGCGTTTCCGATCGAGTAGCGAATAAATATTCTTTGAGCGACCCATTGGATAAAAGTGAGCCGGCAGACGCCGACGGCATGATCGACGCCTACAACGTCCAGTTGAAGAACCGAATTCGAGACATGAACGAGAGGCTGGCGGCGCAGGAGAAGAGCAAAAGGGACGGCCGTTTCGACTCCGTGTCCTTGAACGCCTCCCCGAAAAAGTGTTCGGACTTCGGTCGAGGCGGCGGCAGCAAAATAACGGCTGATCACTTGAGGAAGAATTTCAATTTGAACAACAATCATTCAGTATTACTCGCTAAGAGCGGTGACGATGATGACGATGATGATAATGGCGATCAAGAGGGAATGCGGCGGAATTTTCTCGATAGTCGTTTCTTCTTTAGATCTTCTGATAAAATCAATGTTAATGTTGACCAGACCGATGAAGATAAGTCTGAGCCACAAGAGGTGCCCCCGAACTTCAAAACATGGAAGGACGTTCATTCCCAAAGTGTTGAATCCAGGGCTGTTACTACTACTACCAGTGAAGACTTGACTAACCCTTATTCGTGCAACAAGGAAACCTCGAATTTGTTTTCCCTGCTGGGTAAGTCCCGTAAGAACGACAAAAGTTTTCTCTTCAAGGACGTCCGGTCGAACGGGCAGCCGGTTCGTCGCCCGTCTTGTCTCGAGGGGGGCGACATTTATGCGCCTACGACGGGGGTCGGTGTTCCGCACGACTCCTTGTCTCGGTCGTCCATTCTCCACGACAACTCAAATTTTCAAAACGCGCTCACTACCTCGTCCGGCAAGAGAATCCCAGTGAGACTTTCCGTTTCTTTGTCCTCTCCCACTTCGACTTCATCGCCAGTGTTCCGCGGCAGCTCCAGGCAACCGTCAGTATTATCCTCGTCAGCCGCACCTGCCGCAATCGCCGCCGCCCCCGTCAGATCTCATCGAATACTCCCGAGGCCCCCGGAAAGTTTGCCTCTCAATTCGGAATCGCTGTACATTATGCCAAGGTTTGCTGATTTTAAAATTTTCACACTTCGTTGTGTTCATTGATGATATAATGTTACATTTATTTATTATTTTTTATTTGATTATTTCGTTAAATATAATTATTTTAATTATCCTGGGACAGCAAGTGCTTTGAGGCTAGACTTTTCGGTATCGTATCTCGAGCCGATTACATGGTCCTGCAACGCTCATATATGAATTCGCTCGTAATATTTTTAACATCCACTTCTGACTGAGTCAATTTGGATGGGAATACTCTTCAGCAGGGTTGTTAACGCTACCTTTTCAAAATAGCGCCGCTCTTCGCTACCGCTACCAGTCTTATTAGTAGCGGCGCTACCGCTACCGCTACTGAAATTTATAAGTAGCGTCGCTACCGCTACCGTTACCGTTACCGCTACTCTGATAAGGACTCGCAAAAAGTTACAAAGTAGCATTAACAAACCGTATATGATTTTTATATGACGTCAACATCATTTCGTTGCATTCAATAATAACACAAATTTTTGTTGACTTCAGAGTTAATAAACTGACTTGTTTTCTATATCATCATCATCAACATCGTTATCCATCGTTTGTTTTCTTTTAATTAAATGGCTTAAAATAACAATGAAAAAATGACTTCGAAGAAATAAAACCATTTAAAAAAGTTTGAAAATACACTAAAGTTTAAAACATTAAAATCTCTTCCCTTCTAGTTTCTTTGTACGACTAAAACTTTGCCATGCGCAAAAACATCATCATTTCAAACCGTCATGTGTTTCTTCAAATTGAATCTCGACTTGTTGCCAGACGAAATTTTCTTTCCTTGTGTACCGGTTGGACAATGCAGACAACGATACAGAGAACTTCCTTCCGTTTCGCCTTCGCCGGTGTAGACAAAATAATCCGGTGGTACGCAAATCCGCCCTACACGATCGATTTCACTAGACTTTTTAGCATTATCCCTACTTGGTTTTTTGGTTTTTGACATATTGTACGTTCTATGTGGTAAGATAACGACTGTTTTTCCCACAAAAGATAAAATTAAACAACTAGTCAAGAAATAACGTATATATTTTAAGTTCGAGCAAGCATGCGATAACGAAGGAAAAGTTGAAACAGCACCAGAAAAACTAAATTCAGTTTTCGTAAACCGTATATGTACTCATTCACCAAAGGCCACAAACACTTCAAAGCATCACGCATGGCAGTGGTCATCTAACACCAAGGGGTCACGTTTCAAAGACACTCATGCCTCGAGCAATCAACAAGCTTGTAGAAGACATTGCTGTAATATACAGCAATTTTATTCGTCACATACAGTGAATAAAACTAGACAAGAAATAACGTCAAGATCTTGAGATCAAACGAGCAAAAGACAATTGAATAAAAAGTTTAAAAAAAACTGCCTTCAACTGTTCGTACAAACTGTAGGTTTATACACACTCAAACAGACAGCCAGATACCATACACCTCAAAACATCACTAAGTGTCACTAACACCCGATACCACTTCTGCTAAGCTTCAAAGAGATGCACACGCTCGCTTTAGCAAGGTCAGGAAGGATTCCTCATTTCAAAGAGATGCTCACGCTCGTCGATCAATCAACCAGATTCCGATTTCATGCATGCTTCAAATAAAAACTAAATACATTGAAAATCACTTAATTAATTAAAAAAAACATATTTTGTTTTTGAAAAAAAGTAGCGGTAGCGAATAGCGCTGAGAACAGCCAAAAAATGTAGCGGCGCTACCATCAACGATCTTCTCAGCCAATAGTAGCGCCGCTACCGCTACCTTAAAATTAGCGCCGCTACAGTAGCGGTAGCGCGGCGCTACCGCTCTTAACAACCCTGCTCTTCAGCTATAACATGCATCTTATTTAACGATCATTCCTATAATTTGCTGTTTGTGAAGTTATGGGGTTTTGTTTTAATTCCAAAAATAATTTTTTTATTTAATTTGTAATCATTTATTGTATATAAAACTATATTACATATATAAATTTAAAAAAATCAAAAGCTAATAAAATTGTACAAGGTATTTTTTCGAAGTCCTATCAATGTTTGCAATGCATTATTTATACAAGCTCGTATTAAAATTAGACAGGTGTTCTAATCTCTAGCGTCTAAATTAACTCAGTCAGAAATAAGTTAATATACAAAACCAAAGTTGTTCCAATATCAGTTTTAAAGATTTTAGCTCTTAAAGCTTATAAGGATTATATTGTACAAAATTTATATAAACTTTGCTGGATTCACTATATGTTTAATTTCATAAGCATTATTTTAAAAAAAAATTGCTTAATCATCACATTTAAATTTTCATCACAGATTAGTCAATAAAAAGTTTTATTGTACACATTATTATTATTAAAAAGAAGTTAGTTATTAAAAAACCTATAAAAATTTCAGATTCAGATGACTGTAAACAATTTTTTTTTGTATACATTGTTATCATTAAACCAAGTTAATTATCAAGATTCTATGAAAAATTTCAGGTTCCGGAGACTGCAGAAAAGCCTGCATCAAGATTTGCCGGACAGCTCATGAAATGCGATAAGCTTTTCTAACTTCCAAAGATTTTTTTGTTTCTTATTTCTTTTTAGTTTTTTTTTAGCGATGATGAAAATCCCCGATCGTTGTCACGTTTGATTTCCCGATAATCATAATTCGTTTTTGAGTGATTTTTTTGTGTGCGTGCGTATATTATCATACCCACTGTAACCGTCAACTATACGATCTAGGCCAATTGCAATTAATTTCTGAATCTAGGTTACGAGCTATCCCGAGTCATCGATTGGCCGAGAGAAACGGTTTTTATTTTGTATTTTTTTTTTGCTTTAAATTTGAAATCAAAGTCACAGAAATCATCTTCTCATTTCTATGCTCAGCAGTCAAGACAGTCTTAGGTTATTTTATTTTTTTAGTTTTATTAAATCCGTTTTGCGGTTCGTTTGGTTTTTCCATTTGCGATTAGTTATTATTATTCTGTACATTTCCTTCCTCGAGCCGCTGTGAATAACGTCAGGTGCGAGCCAGTTTACGTCCCTCTCTCTATTTCTCTCTTTTCCGACTCCGTTCTCTCTTTTTTACGAACTAGTCATTTGTAATTATAGTCGCATCGTAATTTCATTGTACTTTTTTATCGAGCGCCAACGATCGCGGCGTCGTAGCACTTTTGCTGTCGGCAATCTCCTCTACTGAAATATTTTTTTTCTTTTTCAATAAAAATTTCTACTGTCAAGATTAAAAATAAAAAAAAATTGTAGAACCTTCCAGTGTTGGTAATTGTAAAAATAAATGAGAAATGAATGAAAGGACGTATTTATCGTTCGCAATTGTACAATGATGACTGATTTTTTTTTTTGCTCTATTGATCTATGGTGTCCAGGTGTTATGATTTGAGAAATAAAATGCTGGTTCTCTTATGGGCTTGTTGTGTTTATTTATCGTTTTGTTGAATTTAAAAGTGAAGGTAGAAAAAGTATTAAATCATTAAAACTCTTTATTTACATGAATTTGCAAAAATGTCAGGAGTTTTGAGAGAAAAAGAGAAAAAGAAACAGAGAAAAAAGAAAGTTGAAAAAGAGGAAAAAAATGGTTCGGTAGTTATGATGCTGTCCACGTAGGGGAAATAGAGGCTAATAAAGTTAAGAGGCTGGCAGAATAAGCTGCTCATGCTCATGAGGTGGAGCAGAGAGTTTTAATGAGTAGGCTTTCCATCTAGCGAAAAAGAAAAAATAAATTAAGACATTGACTATTTTATATAGTTTTTTAGGCCGTGGCAAAAAGCAATTTCTATTTTGAAAATTTTATGTATGCATTGCGCACCCAGTTTCAAACTGCCTACTACCGGTTAGGGGCGTCATTTAGAGAAGAGCAGATGGGTGGTCCCCCTTAAAGGACTTTAGAAAAAAAAATTATATAAAATAAATAAAGAGGTTTTTGGATGTTTTTGTGGAAAAAGTACTTCCCCCCATGTACACTCCCCCCCCGGTCATTAGCAATTTTTGGAGGCAAAAGTCATAAAGTTGAAGAAAAAAATTTTGAGCTATTTTTCGGAAGCAACTGAAATGACGCTCTTGCTCCCGGCGCTGCTGAGGTGTGCCTCACCAAGTGGCGCCTTAACTTTACGACCTTCACCTTTTCCTTTCACTACAGCTGAAGAACCTACGTCGTTGGTTTCAGCCTTCAACAAGTTCTGTGGACTACGTTTGGTTTAATAACACTTTAGTTTTAGTATATGTAATTGAATTTAGATTTAAATTTAAAAATACTAAAAAGTCCAGCATATTTTAATAAGATGCCAGATGTTCTGTGCAGGTGCTCTGCTTGTCGATAATTGTTTCTAAATGATGGCAATTGCGATTAAAACACGTCTTCCTGGTGAAATAACGTCTTCCGCGATTTGGGTGAATCGTTTTAGTAGGGTTTTCATCCGGATGAAACATCGTAGATACGAAAATAAACAACTTTCTTATCTTATAGGAAGTGAATTTGCCTGCCCCATCTATTATATCATTTATATCTAAATATCTACTAGCCAATCTAGCCTATAGGTTTACAACTTATAATCTCAATAAGTGGCGCAAACAGCACCTACTTCTGTTGCCATGGATTTTCACGCTATTTATGTAATTACTACTGATTACGACTAAAAAAAATTAACGTTTTGAAAATTTGATAGCCAGAAAGAATATTGACTCAGAAGAACGATACAATTAAATTGTATCTAACGATGGGGTGTATACTAGGGCATCCCAATAATATGACATAATAATGTGTCAAAAAGTTCGATTTTCAGTTAGTGCTCGTCTCCGTCTGTACTCCGCGACAGCCGGGAATTCATTGGTTTGAGCCCAGTGGCGTACCGTTGGAGGGGGGAGGGTGCAGTTCATCTGTGTGAAACTTTTGAGGGGTTGAAACACATTTGTGACGTACACCATCTTGTGTTTTTACATTTTTAAACAGGATATTCAGTATCACATTTTACTGTCACAATCATGCTGCATTCTTTCTAGTTTTCTTTGATGTTGATTAATCAATTGTTAATCAGTTAACACTAATAACACTAAATGATTTGCATTAGCACATTTTTTTCCTTTATTTGAATATCTTTCGTATTTCTAAATCGAGTCTATATTGAGACAAAAGTTTGTGTTGAAAAACTCGTTTTTTCCTTTATTTGTTTATTTTTTATTTTATAAAAAAAAATTTGGTTTAAAATCAATGATTTCAGATATAGATGCATTTTATCATAAATTTTATAAAACTCGCCCACGGGCATTTAAAGACACCAAACAAATTTGTTTGCCACCCACTTTCGGCGAACACAAAAGGGCGAATGCTAATAAGAGCGCACGATAATAAGAGCGAAAATGAAAAGGGCGAAAAAAGGCGAACGTCAAAAAGGCGAAAACATGAAGTGTTAAAATGTATAATTTTACCCACACACTAGCACACAAACTAGCTTTCTTTTTTCTGCTAACTTGCTTTCTTTCTCTCTATCTTTCTCTCTCTCTTTTTCTTTCCTTTTCTTTCTCTCTCTCTCTCTCTCTCTCTCTCTCTCTGTCTCTCTCTCTGTCTCTCTCTTTCTCTCTCTCTCTGTCTCTCTCTCTGTCTCTCTCTTTCTCTCTCTCTCTTTCTCTCTCTCTCTCTCTCTCTCTCTCTCTCTCTCTCTCTCTCTCTCTCTCTTTCTCTCTTTTTGTCTCTCCCTAGTGAAACGCACGATACTTTAGTTTATTTTTTGTTCCTTTCTTCTTTTTCTTTCACTTTCTATCTTGCTCTCTCTTTGTTCTTAGTAACATGCATGTTTCTTTCTTTCTCCGCTCTTTTTTTTAATGTTTCTCTTGTTATAATTTTCTCTCTATTATCTTTTTTGTTTTTTTCTCTCTGTCTTTTCCTTTCTTTCTCCATTTGTGTTTTTCTTCTCTCCCTTTCCCTAAATAATGATGATATTGCGGCGGGGGTATTTTAAATGTTTAGTAAATATTATAACAGTTAATCGTCTCCTTTTCTTTATCTTTTCTCTCTTTTTATCTCTCTCTCTCTCTCTCTCTCTCTCTCTTTCTCTTTCTTTCTCTCTTTCTCTCTCATAGCTCCCCATGAAGATTCACTCAGGCGAATGCTGCGAATACATTGAACAACATTAATGCCAGTTCAATTATAGTCCAAACTTGAATTTATAAATAAGTATTTTTAGTACCAAGCTGGTTATAGAAAATTTGCTCATGTAAAAACTTTTTTAATTATACAGCTTCTGTGCAAAAAATGAGGAGCAAGTTATACCCAGCAGTTGAGAGCTAAAAACCAAAAAAAATAATATTATAAATAACCTTTTTAAATTATCTTTAATTCTACGATAATTGGTGGAAATAATTTTGAACATTTTAAGTACGAATAATTTGATTGCGGAAGTTTTATAAAGCTCTAAGAAGTTAAAAAATATACGCAATTTGCTCTGTTTCATCATGTTCTGTTGATCATGGAACCGAGAGAAAGATAGAGAAAACTTTATTAGTTTTTGTGCGTGCGAGAGAGAGAGAGAAAGAGATTCAATTAAAAAAAATGAACATCTTTCGTATTTCTAAATCGAGTGTATTAGAAATAAAAGTTGAAAAACTCGTTGTTTTCCTTTACTTGTTATCCTAACTTTTCTTTGCCCATAAAACTTTAAATAGATTTCTTAAAAATTGCTTTAAGCATAGATGATAAAAACGTATTTTCGCCTTTTTGATGTTCGCTTTTTTATTCTTCGCCCTTTTCATTTTTGTTTTTATTATCGTGCGCTCTTTTTAGCATTCGCCCTTTTGATAGTAAACCCTCTTAATCACTTTCGTATCTTTACTGCTACGCATTCTTTTGCTAAACGCTCTTTTTCTTACTCTGGTCCCTTTCTCTACAATACAATACAATACAAAGTAAAATTTATAACGCACCCTTATAAAAAACAAGTCTTTCGCAAAAGCGCGCAGTTCGACAATATCTCCTGGAACTTTTTCTCTACATCTCTTACTAACTCTACTTCTCTCACTGTTTTCCGTCGTGGACTTAAAAATTGAACGCCGCGTAAAGTAAATAGTTAATAGCGCTGTATATAAAAAAATGATTGAATGTGGTTATTATTCTGCTGAATAAAAAAAAAACGCTATATATATCTATATATAGCTTTTGGGGATTTACGGGTCTACTGACTCTAAATTTAGACGAGTGTTTCTTAACCATAGCGCAAGCTGCACAGCACTCTATTGTGACTATATAACACTGTTATAAGTGGTATGTGCGTAGGTCCGTTTCGTGCATTTGTGATTTTGTGAACTCTATTGATAAATTTGTAACGGCTTGCTATGTTTGAAACGTTCGGAACTTGTACTACTACTACTTCGCTTCCTTACGATCCGCGGGCCGATCGTTCGACAGTAGTGTCAAGGAAGGAAACATTCATTTTGGCTCCTAAACATATGTATTTGATGAGAGACACCCTAGCGTGCAATGGTTTCTACTTCACGGGCACAAATTCAGATATAAAATGTTTCATGTGCAGCAGCATCTGCCGTGATTTTAGCGACAAGATTCTTAATCGTATCAGCTCCTTACATTTCGAGAGATGTCGATTTTATAGAGACGTAGAAGAAGATAGCGACGACGATGATGCCGTTGACGGCAAATACTCTGACCTGGACGACGAGGAAAGTTACGATGAAATAGACGGAGATGACAACCCCGCTGAGGAATCGTCACAGCACAAAAAAAGTAATTGCATATTTAACTGATTTTGAAGCATCATTTCATTTAATTTTGAACATTTAAAAATGCAAAGTAAGTCTTGTAGTCAAATTAATAATCTAAACAATTAACCACCATTGGTTCATCAGTTATTATGCATTAATATTAACGATCGTATGAACTTTCGATCAGGTCTGGAAAATCTGAAAAAAGAGAACGATGATTTAAAAAAATTCTGGCGATGTCGGAGGTGCAAGGATAACATCGTGCAGACTCTTTTTCTCCCTTGCCGACACCTGGTGGCCTGCGAGCAGTGCGCCGACTCTCTGGATTACTGTATCTACTGTAGCGAAAAAATTCTCGGCACCGTCAGGACGTTTATCACATGAAGGGAATTTCGGAACGATACGCATTTCAACCGAGAGTCAATAGTTGCAATTGTGGGATTAGCCTAGCCTCATCCTTTATCCATCTTGATTGTCTCTTAACTTTCGAAGCTAATTTCTACAGGCACGTGGATAAACTGTGTTATTTGATTTTTTCAGAAGTTTAATAAAAGTTTATTTGATTCCAATTTGTCTATTGTATTTTTTAATTCCAGCTCGTCTATTTTTTTGTTATTTCAGTTTAATTATTTTGCTTAACTCGATCACTTTGAAACACTGGGAGGCGTAGACAGACATTTCTAAGTGGGCCACACTCAGTTTAACAAATGGCGAAGCTTCTAAGAGAATGAATAATAAAAGTCTTCATCACACATAGTTTTTAGTTTTCTAAACATTCATTGAGTAGATGGTTACCCTGGCTCACGATTTTTCTCGCAATCAAACTCGTGAATAATCAATGAGATAATTATATGCTTTTATGAATGATCAATCTGATAATTACATGCTTTTATGAATAATCGATGAGATAATTATGTTTTCATGAATAACCTTTAAGATAATTATGCTCTTGCAAGTTTCTGTAGGTCCTGTTTTCTAAAGTTTCTTTAGCTGTCAGGCTGCATTAATGGTTGGCGTTGCTTAAAATAGGATGTGAATAGTGGTTTTTACGGTTCATAAGTTGGGCTTGTCTCAATTTAATTCAAATCATAGCTCAAAAATAGTATAGCACGTTGAGTATGAGATCGCTAGCAGTTTGCTACTTACTAAGAAAGGAAGTGTGCTTAACAAGTTTTCAAAGTAGAAAAGAAAAAAGACTCTATGAATGTAGACTGCATAAAGAGTGTTCTACGAAAGGGTATCTAATAAGATTTATAAGTATAAAATTAGTAAATTAGTGAGATTGGATGGACAGGTATCTTTAATAAATCTGTATATGTAAAAGGCAATGTGTATTTTATTTGTAAGTTTGTTCACTGATCGCATCTGAATTAGTGGAGCAATCTAAATGAAATTTGGCATGGAGGACAATGGAGGTAGTCTATTGGGAGAAGGTTTTGAGTCATTAAAAATAAAAATCGGTTCATCATTTTACGTTTTGTCGTCAAAAAAAGGGAAAAAAACCGAGCAACGCCGGGTAACTCTGCTAGTTGTTTATAGTTAAAAAACAGTTTACATCAATGAAAATATTACTATTTTGTACTTCAACTGAGACAAGTGTAATTTGAACAAAAAACCTGACAAAGCCTTTAGACAAAAGATGAAGGTTTTACCCATTGATGGTTTTACCCAGATAGAACAAGTAAAAGATAGTTGAAGCTAAAAGTTGAATGAGGATACAGTGGTAATAACAGTATTAAAAATATTTGTATGGAGCTACTTAAAAGTAAAGGAGCAAAGAAATAAATAAGTAAAGGAAAAAACAAGTTTTTCAAGACAAACTTTTTTAAAAAATTGAATCATGTATTCTCATCCAATATAAAGCTATGCTGAAAGTTTCAACTTCCCAGCTAGTCAAAAAGCTGGTTAAATTTTACTTGCAAGATTTGTGTACAGAGAAAGACACACACACAAACAGAGATAGTAACCTAAATAAAAGTTTGTAAAAATGCTTAATTAATTACAGAGAATATTTCAGACATAAAAAATATTTGAATCACAAAGAAAAACTACTAATACATATACAATATACAACTAATTAAGCAAGGTGTTAGAAAAAGAAGCATTATAAACATAGGTACAAATGTAATATGGTATCTATGTATCTATTGTTTAAATTTATTGCAGCTAAAAAAGAAATGACGTGGGTTCCCAATGAGATTGAAATGGGGCCCATTAATTTTGCAGTAGGCTCATATAAATACAACAGTGGGCCTCCAGAATTTGTTTGAAGAGGGCCCTGAATAGAGTACTGCGTGGGCCGAATTTTTTGCGGCCCGGCCTCTCGGCAACTCGGTCCGGCGCGGCTCGTTTCATAGGCTAAGATTTCAGACGCGGCCCACTCCAAAATCAGGGATGCCCACTTATCCAATGTTATGGAGCCCATTTCAACCGTATGGGGGCCCATTTCGACGTCAGGGTCCACCGAAATGACGTCCCTGATTGTGTCTAGGATGTTTTAAAGCTCTAAGTGAATCAGTGGTGCACCCACGGGGAGGGGGTTCTGGGGCTTAAACCCCACCCGAAAATATTTCAGAAATTTTTTATGCCAGAAAACGTCATACCCAGCGTGATTAGGTGTAAGTCTGGCCACGGTCGCACCAAAAGAGGAGAGTTTCTGGGGTTAGGACTCCACCCCTAAATTATTCCAAGATTTTTTAATGCACGAATTTAGTGTAAATTAAAAAAAAATTATTGTAAAAATAATTATGTTTGTTTACCATCAAAGGGTTTAATAGGGTTTAAGAAGTAAAAAATAATTAAAGCTGAAAAATTTTTCCATACCCTACAAAACATTTACAAACCCTCCAAAAAATTAATTTTTCAAAACCCCCCAAAAAACCCTGGGTGCGCCACTGAAGTGAATCATTATCTGATGTCATACAATACTATAGTTACAATCATAGATATCTAGATAGGCCATATAGGCTTATTTGCGGTTTTTGTTTGGTTTTACGCGCGCAGTGGAGTTTTAGTTTGTGCCTCCTGACTGACCATAGACAAGAGATTTGTTTACATTTGTCTACACCGGCGGCTTGCTTTACTTCGATAAGCAATTCATTCCAATTTTGCAGTTAACTATTATAAAGCAATGACAACGCGTTATTCTTTCAATATTTGTTTATCATAGATTAATTTATGATTTTCTATCAAAATTTCTTTGTTTCTTCAGCGCATGCTTTAATTGTTTTTGACAGAAATGACTTTTATAAATTCCCTTGAATCTTTTGATTTAAACTTTAAAACCATAACATTTTAAGAAAATGCTTTTATCTGAAGATAACTGATAGTCATATGTATCTATTTTATGCTGATAGTTTAAGTTTCAGCATAAAATCTGAATTCATTATGTCTTCAAAGACATTTTCTTAAAAGAGATATCTTAGACTAGACTTAGAACTAAATCCTGACTAGGTTAGATTAGCAATAATAGTTACTGGCTTTTTCTAAAGTACATAATACTTTTTAGAATTAACATAGATTATTGAAGTCACTACCAATTCTTCTTTGCCCTGAAATGAATCTACCTGAGACGATTACATTTATTTACATAGTTTTTAAGCAAGTAAAAAGCACTATGCCAACTATTGAGTTTATATTTATTCCTTTTCACTTTGCGATTACATTTGTGTAGTATCAGTTCAGTACACAGTTTCCAATAATGTTGAAATAGATTTGCAAAAAACTGAGGCAACAAACTATGATTTTACAAGTGTTTTTATTAATACAATAAATTCTGTTTGGCTTTTCAATGAACAAAAACTGAAAATGGCACAAAAAATTGAAAATTTAAGTTACTGTCCACTAGATAAAATTGTTTTTGTTAGTTTTTGTCTTAAACCTGAACTTTTAAGGTTTTGTGTATTAATTTTTGCTCGCTGATATTGTCATAACTTGAAAAACTCATAAACGATCGACTTAAGCAGCAGATAGGAATGATTGTCAATGCCATCCTGTGTATCTCTTATATGATCCCCCAGGTTAAAAATATCTTTGGATCCAATTGATGTTAATGTTTGGCAAATAAGTTCTTTCATTTTAATTTCATCTTTGGCATTTGTGGCTGATACATGTTGTCTTAAAAATTTTTCTGCTGTCTGACATACCTAAAAAAAAAGTGTTTTTTAATACCATATTTATAAATAACAAATCTTAATTTTATCTTACTTTTATAACTTCAGAAGAAGGAAAGACATGACCACCTTTATTTTTCACCACTAGCAGCTGCAGTCCTATTTCATGTCCTTGGTTCTTGTGCTCATCAACTAAACTGTATCTATAAAATTGAAAATATTATTTAGTACTAAAAACACAGGAAACCAAAATTTATGACTGTAACAATTTATAATTTGAACCTGCAAACATTACATTCCAGTTTTTTAAATAGCTTGGATACAATCCAACCAGCTATGTAGCTAATTACATTTTCTATCAAGACTTGAGCAAGCTCTGAGTCGATTCCATAATCACCTGGTTCTTCAAACACTTCTTCTTCATAAATGTTGTCTGTTTAATAAATAAGCAAATAATTAAGATTGGTACCAGCAAAAGAAATAACAATGAAAAATTTATTACAAATTTCTTTTCTTTCTTTGTGCAGATAATCAAGATTAATTTATCAATTGCATACAAAACCAAATCTTTCTGAATTATGGCTGGCAGTCCATTGGTGCAATAATAAGCAATAGGCATTTTCCAATAGCCCGTCGTTCCAACGAGCAAAAACACCAAAACTTCTTTTGCTTCATCATTGGTGCTGGATCCACAACCTACAACATTAGATATTACTAACCAAATATAACTTTAAAATGTTAAAGTCTAAAGGACTCACCCAAATCAACGAATCCTGACATGGTACCACTCTGGCTATCAAAAGTGATATGTTTATGAATAGCCATAGAATCAATCATAAGATTGCAGTTACTGTACTCTTCTGGTTTCTGGATTTTAAGACTAGCCAAAGTATTTAGGACCTGAGAATTAAAGCCAGGTCTGGCATCTGTGCTTTCTAACCATCTAAACAACCAAGCATAAATATAATAAGAATATAAAATTAAGAAAAAACATTATTTTAATGCTATCCAGCCATTCAAATTAAACAAAACAAGTGCATATATAATAAAGTTTTACCTTCTTAAAGTCCTTGGACTAGGCAAACTGATGCCTGATGATCTGAGGTAGTCATAAGCCTTTGGTCCATATAAATGTAAAGTTATTGCAAATTTTTTCTGTTCTTCAGTATACTCTTTAGAACCATTAGACAACAAGTGAACAGGAAAACCTTAGAATTTTATGTAAATAAAATATAACTATATAAATATGTATATCTGAATTTGTTCAATAAAGATAATTTATATTTATACTTGACGTTTTTAGCTGGCAGTTTAGTTTTCTGTTGATGTCACGCAATTGCTTCATCTCATATTTCAATTTCAAATTGTGCCTTTGATATGATATATTTCTTTTAAAATATCTTTCATAGTAGCGATTTTTCTTGTGAAGACCTCGACAACTTGCAACAAGGGTATTCAATTTGCTTTCAATTTTATCAAGAGACAGAAAATAGCTGTGGTCCTAAAAAGTTATTGTTATAGCATTACAATTTATGTCATTTAAAATGTTGAAAATATTTTCTAAATAAAATACATAAGCTTAACCTTATAAACAACTACTTCACTACCAACAAGTTCACTTTCTCTGTCAGATATCACTTCAATTTTTGCAAAATCATTGCTGAAATCAACTACCTATTAATAAGAATAATTAGTAAATCTAAAGTAGTAAAGAATATAAAGAAAAATTTAAAAAAAAGTTCAGAACTTCAGCTATCAGTTTCTCTGCATAATTCTCTTCCATCTATTAAAATACCAAAACAATTTTCTTTGATATCCAAACGAATCAATATAAAAATAAATTTTTATTATGTTCATAATACAAACCTTTATGAAGTTGAACACAGATGGAACAGCTTGCTTCACAATGCAAACTTTCGTCTTGAAGTGTATGAACATCGATTCTGTGAAGTGTCGACTACAGATGACGTTAGTCTTCTTAGGCTGCCAACCATCTTGCATGAACTTCTTTACTTCTTGAATCCATTTTTCTCTTTGTAGAGGGTCAACAGGAAACCTTAAATAAAGATACAATTATCTCATTTTATCAATTAATTAATATGAATTTTTTAATCATTGGTTGTTTATAACTAACCGGTGGTGAGTAATGCTTATGTTTCCTACAGTATCTTCACAACTCTTTATACAACACAGCTTCGTCATTTCATAAACTCTAAAAAAACTAAGTTAACTGCTAGTAAATTAAGAAAGACTAAAAAAAGAGAATATTAGTACTTAATTTAGTTGATTTATAACAGGAAACAAATAAAAAATACAATCACAATGTTAACTAAAATAAAAAAATAATTTGAATTAAATATGAAAGCAAAAGTTGAGTTGCAATAAATCTGAAAGCAAAAATTAAAATGAAGACAATCTGAAAGCAAAAGTTAAGTTGAAGTAGATCTTGATATAAGAAATAAGTCAACATAAATATCTAGCAAAACCAGTGTTTCTATCAAATACAGCAGGCATAATTTATAGATGAATTTGTTTATATAGCCTGGTTGATGACTGAGAATAAATTAAAAATATTCATGAGCATAAATCCATGTCATGGTACCACTAAGCTTCCTGTCTCAAGAATAGATCAAAAAAGCTTTAATTATGCAAAAAGCAATACAGGATGGGTATAGCATTACTGATCTTCATGTCCCAACTTGTATCATTCTAGTTTTATAACTATAAGTCAGTATTTCTTAATCTACTTTACATAATTTAAGTGTAAGCAAACCTGTAACATTGTTTTGAATGTATTAATTAAACTATAATTGTTTAATCCAAACAAATTTACAGAGATTACCTGAGCTTGTAGCATTTGTTAACATAATTTCTACATCATAACCCCCACCTATGCATATCAAAACCAGTAAATTAAGACACATTTGTTTCAATTTAAACAAGTTTATTGAAATTACTAGAATCATAAATTGTGGAGTTGTTGACTAAAACATTATAAGCATGAACATTTTTAATTTGAAATGATTTAAAATGGTGGATGAATAAATAATATCAGATCAATTTTTTAGAGTCAGATATCATAGTTGTATTATTGTTATATTATATCATAGTGACACACAAATCAGGACCAGTATAACTGAGTATAATAAATGAATCAAAAGACTTCCTCTTAACTTTAACAGATTTATTGAAACTACCAATAACAAACCTTCAACACTAAGACACGCGACAACCAAATATCATTATTAACATTATTAGCATAAGAAAGTAATTAACACATCAAAGATCATGGTCATCAAAGAGCAATAGAATAACGGAAAACTGGTTACACGCTTCATGACAACAAAGTAATAAAACGGATGTATGACCCTTTTAAGTTTTAAGCTTTGTGGCCTTGCCTTCTTTAAATTTAATAAGTCAGAGTCTTTAATGATTTTACTTTGTTTACAAACAGCGACAGGATATATGAGCTCGGGAAGTCAATTAACACTAAGTATAGTTCTTATACAGGTTTTTCAAATAAAAAACACAGCAACATCTACAAAAAAAACTAGAGCTTTAGCAGATTTGTCAGGTATCGTCATAATACACCGGCAACAAATATCGCTCAAATGAGCAAATGTAAACAAGCTCAGGTTGAAAATGGCAGCTTTCAAATTGTGCCGGAAATAGATTGATATGTCCCATCTATATATCTATGGTTACAATAATAACCCTTGAATACGTTATACAATCTTAATCACTAAGTGTATGAAGTATGAATTTAGTCCTCACGAGACATTCGTCTTAACCATCGATTTTTGTGAGGCAAATTTATTAGAGTGGTGATGAAAACCACTTGTTTATAATCATCGTAGAGCGACAACAACCCTCAACAAATCTGTTTTTTGTTGTTGAATGGGTGGAATATATATTCGTCAACATGCGCAATAACTTATTCAGCAGATTCATAGCTACTTGTGCTTATTAGTAGTTTGTCAAATGCTTTATGAATGTGACTGATGCGTGGAATTTGTATGCTAAATTCTAAGTTTGACATTGCCCTGTAAAATTATAACTAGTTAGTAGTTATGGTGATCGTTTTTTACTAGTATATACAAAGGCGTAGCGAGGAGGAGGGAGGGCAGGGGGGACAGTTGCCCCCGGGCGCAGGGCTGGAGGGGGCAAATTTTCAGTGAGCAAAAAAGTTTTTTTTATTATTATTTTGCTGTATCTAGCAATTTCCATGGCTCTGACTTGCCCCAGTCATCAGGTTATTTTGGAAGGAAAAATGAGAAAGACTTTACGTCAAAAACGCCAGAAGTTCTTTCTTTATCGGATATCATTAGAATATGCAATAGGTTATATAAATTCGATCCATACATGTATACAATAGGTATATGAAACCAATTGTTTAAGTTTATAGCGGATTCTTTTGTTTAATTGGATTTTTTCATGGACGTTGTGAACGACAAAACTGTGAGAACCCCATAAATAAGCACACAATGATTGGGAACATAATTGTGTTTAATAATCATCATCCGTGTAATTTCGCGTTTGTGCAATTACCCACACAGAAATAGAATTTTGAAATTTCCCACTAATGATATGATTAATGTGAAAATTAGTTTTTTTTTACCAACATTCCTAAATTTCCATACCTTACAAAACATTTAAAAACCCTCCAAAAAATATTTTTTCAAAACTCTTCAGAAAAAAACCGTGTGTGCGCCACTGAAGTGAATCATTATCTGATGTCATACGATACTATAGTTACAAGAATAGCCACTTAATGCGTTATATAATCTTAGTCACTAAATGTATGAATTTTGTCCTCACCTGACATTAATCTTAATCATGGTAATCGGTTAATCGATCGATTTTTCGTGAGGAAAATTTATTTTAGTGGTGATGAAAACCACTGGTTTATATTCATCGTAGAGCGCCAACAACCCTCGAAAATTCTGGTTTTTTGCTGTTGAATGGCAGGAGTAGCCTATATATTCGTCAACATGCGCAATAACTTATTCAATCCTATAAACACGCACTCGGTGATTAAGAACATAATTTTGTTTAATCAGCATTTACTATCTATTAATTTGGTTTTACCACTATGTTTCCTATCTTCTTTTTTTCGGTTTTACGTCTATCTATGGGGCTGCTCGTTTACTATATTGTGTTCAGTGTTCAGTTCTTGAGTTGCGTACTCCGTATAGTGTAATTTACAACAAAAATCTTTCTGGGATGATAACTATTCGAAACTATCGCACGCCCTTTGTCGATCAACGGTTTTGGAAAAAAAACAGACAAGCCATTCAGAAGGGTAAAACATAAACAATGAATGCGGGAAACTTGGGAATTTACAAAATCTGATTTGTGTTTTCCTACAACCTAGCAACTATAAACTATACGCTACACACACACACAAATGTTTGTTGTCGTTCGGCTTGAACAGCATGTAGGTATACACTGTATACTATGCATACAGTTGTCAAGACAGTCTCTCAATTGAATTATGTTTGAACTGCTTACGATTGGAAGAACCCGGCGACGGTTAAAAGCTACGGATCTTTATCTATCAGAAGCTTTGCTGGGAATACTGTCTTCTCGTCAACCTTCTTGTCTTGATAAAATATTTCAAAGCAGATTTAGGAAGTAGAAGATAAACTACGGAAAAAACCACAATTGGCAAAGATAATTAAAACTAGTGACTAATTTCAAGAAAATTGTCTCGGTTTTCCTAGAGAGATAAAGCTCTGCAAAATTAGCCAAAAGTCTGTTTGATTTGATCGTGGACTGTGTGCTTTGTCGTAAACCAATGAGCGTGAATTTCTTTTGGAACCATAACAGTGGCCAGTGTTACTACTTTTCAGGATCTCTCCCAAGATCTTTCGGATTTCGGTACCCACCTTGGTATCTTGGGATTTCGTCTGAAAATCTTGGCTTTCTTTAAATTTTTAAAAATTTTGATTTTTTAAATTTAAATTGTTTAAAAAGGAGTTAAAACAATTCAATTTTGAAAATAATATATTGGATTTTTTTTTATAAATCAAACTCTAACAATTTAAATACAAAATGAGTCATCATCTTTATAATCCTCTAACGTTAAAACTTTCATGCAAAGACTTTGTTCTATTTAACTTCAGAAAAACATTTCTTGAACAGTCATCTTCTGACATGGATTGTCTTCCCTACAAGGTTAAAGACAGCGTACAACAACCATCGTTTATTTATGAAGAATTAAGTTCAAGAAGTCAGAAAATAGGAATGGAAATTTTTTCCGAGTACCTAATTCCGTTTTTTAATTAAATTTGAATGCTATGGTGAATTAATACTCAGAAATATTGAAGTTGATAAACTTTAAAAACCGTTAAAAAACATTTTTGATAGAGGACACCAGACTCGTATTTCATTCAAAAAGTTTTCTCAATTTGTTTCATCAATGCAAAATTCATTGAAGAGGCTTTCAAATTCACGTGATAATGAAGCAAAGACTAAAGTTTAGTTTTCACTGAATAATGTGAAGGCATGAAATATAACTGGGCTGAAATTTTACTGGACTGAAATATAACTGGGCCTGAAACACATCTTTTAAAATTGTCATATGAATTTCTAATTTTTGTCATGTGTTATAATTGTTTTTCATGTATAACAAACACACCAACAATCCGCAGATTAAAGCCACTTTAAAACTTTTATGAAATGGTTTTAAGCTGTTTTTAACAAACCTATTTATTTTACGTTCACCTAGTGGCGTACGGTGAATTGCAGCCACCTGGGGTAGACATACCAAACACTATCTTTTCTCCGAAAAATTTACCATAGAAGGGGTGGAAAGAGAGAAAAAAAGAGAAAAGAAAGGAAGAGAAAGAAAGAAAGAAAGAAAGAGTGTGAAAATGTTGTTATTTAGCAAGATTTTTATTAAACAAGTAAGTTTTTTTATTTCAGCTTTTAGATCTGAATGGTAGAGCACCAAAACGATCTCTCCAGGTTGTGCAATTGCATGATTTTAATTACTCCATTGACCCTGACCCCCTCTTAGACTACCATGCAGCTAGACAGCCGACACAACAAGCTACCCACCGGTCGCTATGTCGCACATCCACAACACGGTAGAGACAAGCCACGACGATCAGGGTGGGCCAAAAAAAAAGTTATACGGTCCTGTAATATGTTCTTTAATTAAAACTTAATTGATCACACTAAAAGTCATAGATGGCGACCGGAAATTAACTAAATAACGAGATAATGATTATAGTTAGTAAGTAAGATCATCGAGGTAGTATTTTGTTTATTAGAAAATATTTTGTCTAAATTTGAGATGATTATATATGATTGTATAAACCAGCTCACTTTTTTTTGGCCCACCCTGTATATACACCATGACCAGGTAAGTCGACCACCTTCGCGTGTCAACTTGATTAAATTCGGTGTTCGTTACACCAGTCGACAAGTAAACCTAAATTAGTTGACAATCCGAAACACCTGATCCAAGTGTACTTTATGCGTCAGTCGTAGTTAAACCTGCGTTGTCGGGTTTGTCTGTTTTTTAAATGCGGTAATTTTAAAGAAAAATTACTAAAAATTGAAGCCCCATTATTTTGTTGTTTTTTTCTAAAAGTGACGATTAATCCGATTAAACAAAAACCCATTTAGCTACTCTGACGATTACAACATCAAAAGTATAAAAAAATAAATTGCAAAATGAAAGTGGTCAGATGTTGAAGAAAACAAAATCTTCAAAGTACTGCAAGAGTCGGGTAGCAGTTTTCCATTATGTGCACGAGAGTTACTCTTTCAGCTAAATGGATGGTCACGTGGTTTCAAAGAAAAAACTTTTTCTCAAAATAATTTTTTTTAAAAGATGAAAAAAGAAGATATGGAAATTATCAACAAGAAAAAATATAAATAATGAAACTAAAAAAAATGATTAAAAATCACATGGAAAATACTAAATATTACAGAAAAGTGGAAGAAAGGATAAAAACACAAAAATGATGTAAAACACAAAGTAATATAGACAAATACAGAACAATGAGTGGGTGCATGAGTGAATAAACTGAGTAAACAAAATGATTGGTTAGATGAATGGAAAAAAACGAGTGGGTGGATGAGTGAATAAATGAGTGCGCGTTTGTGCGGATCAAAGGATGAATTAATTTCTGTCTAACGGCTGGGTCGACACGAAAACCGTTCATACAAAAATACAAAAAAAATAAAAAAAAATAAGCAAGATTGCTATTTTTTTCTGATGCTTTTTTCTTCTCAGCGCCAGAAAGATGGAACATCTAAGGATATCAGCGGGGCGTGAAATCTGCTGAGCGTTTTTATATCACTCTTTCGGCAATATGTACCGAAAGCCGTTGTTATGGCATAGTTGTAAATGCATGGTTTTGCAGTTTTAAAGTTGTCAATATTTTGAGCTAGTTGTCATCGAAGATATAATATTTATGATTTACTTACACTGTCTTTAGTTTTCATATTTTATCGCTCGATGCAAACAATTTTAAATATAGTTGTTTTTTCAGGAGACGAATAGAGAGCAATTGAGCGTAAAATGTCGTTCTTGTAATCGACCGAATTATCCGTATGAATAATCACGCGCATCCCTGATAATTCACAAACTTGGTCATGCGCAGAGAAGGTCCCCTAATAAAATCTGTTCTTTTGTTTTAAGTTTTTTTAAAACTTTATTTATACTTAAACATCAATGTATTTAAAAGTATATAAAAAAATAAGTACCAAGTTTATAGAAATAACATTGCTAACTTCTTGAACTAAGTGATTTTAATACGAACATGCAATGAGAAAGTAATAAAAAAAATAAAAAAATAAAAATTAAAAAGCAAAAAAGAGGAAAAAGAAATAATGAAATATAGAATTAAATTCTACTTGAAAAGCAAAATTTATTTGCGTTTTATAGCTAAGAATAAAAAAATGGCATCCAATTTTGAATACAGTTTTAGCCACTTAAGAATTACATCGGGTTGCGCCCCCATTACCAACAAGTGGTAAATGGCTTTCGTTCGGGCCGCGGGTTGCATAAAACTGCAGTGGATTGAAACGGCCACACACACTCACACATACACACGCACACACACACACACACACACACACACACACACACACACACACACACACACACACACACACACACACACACACACACACACACACACACACACACACACACACACACACACACACACACACACACACACACACACACACACACACACACACACACACACACACACACACACACACACACACACACACACACACACACACACACACACACACACACACACACACACACACACACACACACACACAGAAGGGCACAATTATTACAGTTTTGCGGTGATGTCATGACTCTTTATTGGACAGCGTCATTTATGGTGGTCGGGGTCAAAAGGTGAAGTCAAGGTCGTTCAGTAGAGACATTTTTTTCTTTTTATTTTATTCGACTAAGAAAACCTTTTTTTCTTCTATGGTGATGCAACGAATGGCCGGTCCGGTCCGGTCTTCTATTGTCTGTTGAAGGTTTACGGGTTCCGTGGCGTCGTCATAACGCAGGGTTTGCGACGGTTCGATTGCGGGATGAAGAAAAAAATAGTTAATTTAATTTTATCTGCTCAGCTCATTTCAATCAGAGTACTTATGGTTTTGATGTAATGTTCAGTACTTCTTCAATCAGAGTACTTATGGTTTTGATGTAATGTTCAGTACTTTTTCAATCAGAGTACTTATGGTTTTGATGTAATGTTCAGTACTTTTACAATCAGTCAGACTTGCCTAACCGTATTTACACATACACACACATAAACGCACAATTATGCATATAAATACGCACGCACACCTATAAATCCATATCCAGATTCACTGTACACTGTATGCTGTGTGTTTACTGTCCGCGTTCAATCTTCAGGCATACAATACATATGTTAAAAAAGATATCGACGTTTCGTACAATTCTTTAAAGTCATGAAATAGTTATAAAAGTGCAAGTAATTTGTTTTTATTAACTCATTGCATTTTTCAGTCGGACAAAAACTAGACTGCAAACAGTACTGATTGCTTGTTTGATTAATTAGCGTCTGTATCTGTCTGAGACAATTTAGACGTTTGAGTGTTCTGTGACGTGTTTAAGTTCTGAAAATGTACTAATGGCTAAAAAACTGTTTATTGCAGAAAATGAACTGCAAGCAATATTAAATCATTTCTGTCAGATTTGTAGTAACATCGCTGAAGTAAAAAAGGTGTTTTTAATGAAATATGCAAAAATTGTTATTTTGTTACTAGTAAATTAGCGATCGTTCAACGTTGTTGTGATCGCGTGTGTAAAAGTGAATTCAATGTTTTAAAACTAAATACAACACACTAAAAAATTATGTTGTTTTCCCACAAAACTTTTAAAAAGGCTGGCGATTAAGTTAAAAAAATTGATTTATCTTGAATTTTTATCTAGAAAAAAACCTTTAGCTATTGATTAAATTCTTACTATTCTTATCACCAAAGTGATAAATTTGACTATTTAGCTATTGAATTTTATGCTTTTTAATATTTTTACTCAGAATTTAACTTTCTATTAATAAGAAATTTTGTTTATTTTTATTCATTATTCATTATAATCATCATTATTATTTCTATATTTCTGACGGCCTATGCGTTTTGTCAAAAGCTTAAATAAAGTGTCTGTCCGTCAGTTGTTCTGTGAAAAATGAATAAATATGTTTAAATATCAATGTCGTGCTATTACGTACAACTTTTTTCTAAAAATTTTTTTGATGGGACAAAACAATTGTTTTTATGAGGCAAAAATTTGACTGCTTGAGTGGCTGAAGAGTGACTGGTCGACGCCATATTTTTCTTCGCGACAGAAAACCTAGAGCGCGATAATGCGTGAACATTCACGCTAAATAAAAATCTCTTTTTTGATTGTTTAGCGGAAATAACAAATGAATTGTCACATGAAGTAAATGTATGTCCGAATGTCAGAAAGTTAGCTGGTCAAAAAGTGGTCGAGTGAACTCTCGATCACAAGATACCGTTTTAACATGCGAGGCTAATATGGAGCGCTTAAAAATAAAATAAATTTATATAATCTTCGTGCTCATTAATTAAGCATTATTCAGGTCTTAACACAATCAGAATCAAAAACAGAAACTGAAAATTAATACTACAGATAAAACAATTTTGTTTTTAATCTTTTCAAATCCTTCATGCCAACTTCATAGTGTTAGCTTGCTTGAATCGTGCGTTGGTCATCTTGTGACACCTAAAATAAAACACACTTCCCGTCATCCAATCGAGACGAAATTTGATGCATTGAGTGAATAGCTGTTTAATGACATTGTGTTTTATTAAATTTTCAGATCGATTTTACACAATTTAAATAAAAAACCGAACTTAAATTTAATTTGTTTTTAAAGATTTATTTATTCATTTTTTTAATATATTTAATTATTTTTGAAAATATACTTATTTTTTTGATAATTTATTCATTTATTTTTTTTTAAATGGATAAATCACTGTTATTTATTCACAATCCTTCATCCGAAACTGCATCAAAGTGATTTCAAAAAATCGAAAACTTTGACGAAAAACTCAATTTTCAACATTTCATCTTTGAGATGATCGTGAACTGTGAGAGAGCACGCAGAGGTTAAGGGGCATACAATTACCATTATCAATAATTAATAAACAGAATCCATTGATACCCCTAGTCATTTTTTTATGCAAAACGTTGCTTATGATTTGAATTGTTTTTTACGTTTTTAAATTGAGGATTTCAACAAAAAAAGCGGTCGTGATTGATCTTTTCTGGATATCTTCAGAAAACCAGAGTGAAGGTGTTTGGCCTGACCAAGGTCAAATCAATAAATTATATGTTTTTATTTCGTTTATATTCTGTTTGTGTGTCTCTCTTTTTTGCTTCTCCTCTCCATCACGTTATGCTTTAGTCTTCTTTCACAATTTTCATTCTCAATTTTTTCTCCCGCTGTTTATCTTTTTCTCTTCTCCTCGTCTTTTCTTTCTCTTTTTTCTTTTTCCAACCCTTTCTCTCTTTTTTCTTTCTCACTTCATTATTTATCCTTTTGCGCTCCCTCTCAACGTCAAGAGATGACACACACAAACACACACCACAAGGTGTGTACACACCCAAGCCCAAACGCAGTAGAATCACCATTGCCATCGTCATCATCATCATCATCATCATCATCATCATCATCATCATCATCATCATCATCATCATCATCATCATCATCATCATCATCATCATCATCATCATCATCATCATCATCATCATCAGCGTCGTCGTCGTCGTCGTCGTCGTCGTCGTCGTCGTCGTCGTCGTCGTCGTCGTCGTCGTCGTCGTCGTCGTCGTCGTCGTCGTCGTCGTCGTCGTCGTCGTCGTCGTCGTCGTCGTCGTCGTCGTCGTCGTCGTCGTCGTCGTCGTCGTCGTCGTCGTCGTCGTCGTCGTCGTCGTCGTCATCATCATTATCATCATCATCATCATCATCATCATCATCATCATCATCATCATCATCATCATCATCATCATCATCATCATCATCATCATCATCATCATCATCATCATCATCATCATCATCATAATCATCATCATCATCATCATCGTCATCATCATCACTGTAATTTTTCACCGTCCATCCGTCATCTTTAAATATGTTTGCAAACGAATGAGTCAGCAGGAAATTAGTTTATATGAAATTCGTAGGAAATCATCTTTCATTCGTTTCCTTCCATCCTGCTCACATCTCAATCATTCTTTTATTATTTGTTATTACTTCTCACTCCTCCTTGGTCTCCGTCTCCGTCCTTCTGCTTGTCTATCATTTTTCCACCTCCACCGTCTGCTTGTGAATCTTCCATGTGCCAATTGACATTTACTTTTTGGCTAGCAAGCCAATCTTTGGATGGAAAACTTTCCACTTCAATAAAAGAAAGTCTTTCAAAACACAAAATTTAAGTGATTGCTAGATTATTACCTTTTTTGTATCCAATTTTCTATTCAATTTTTTCTATTTTTTAATTTTATTTTTTCCTGTTTATTTTTTATTTTGAATTTTTTCATGTTTTTCTGTTTATTTATTTATTTTTTATTATTTTATGGAGCGGTTGACATCAATTACAAAGGCAAATGACCAATCTCTTCCAACTGATCTGAAATATCACTTTTTCATTCCACTAATTTTCTCCTTCAACCAATAATCCTCTTTTGAATTCTATAACAGATTTTTTGTTTAACCCAAGCGTTTCCATATATCCTTTTGTTATTGATAATTAACCTTTTATCCAAAAGTTTAAATTCTAGATACCAGCCAAATTTTCCAGATCACTTATGATTTTAGGAAAAAGGCGCTATTTAAGTAAATTTGATTGCTTTATGGTGTAAATACTAGTTTGGGTATCTAATCTAGAATATATTCTAGATTAGATACCCAGTTTGTTTTCTAAACCACTTGTCTATGTTCTAGAGTACCATTCTATATTCTAGATTTCTGTTGTATTTTTTTACCCAACACAACTTTTCATTTCTTAACAAATTTTTACATTTTCACTCTTTTTTCCCAATTTTGAACCAACCGAACACAGGAGGAATTGCTCTAAATTCGCATTGAATAAAGATAAACATACAGATACACATACAGATACACATACAGATACACATAAAGATACACATAAAGATACACATAAAGATACACATACAGATACACATACAGATACACATACAGATACACATAAAGATACACATAAAGATACACATAAAGATACACATAAAGATACACATACATACACATACACATAAAGATACCCTCACACATGCACAGTCACACTCACACGACATCCGCACAAGCGCACAAACGCGAGTTTAAACAAATCTCTTTAAAACAGATGGTAGCCAATCAATCAAGGATTTGCGATTATTAAATAACTTTATTGTCACACTGCTACGAGTCACGTGGTATCAAGTTTAAAAGTATTCATTCGTCCGCTACTTTGCTGGCCAATCATCTATGAATCTTACTAACCTAACTTCTTTCTACTCTATTAGCTGATTCAATAACATTATTCAATTATTATTGTCTAAAATTAACTATTGCTGGTCATTATAATTTGCGAATAATTAGTACGTTCGTTATAGACTTTTCTTTTAATTTTTTTGTATTTTTTGCTTATTTTTTATGATTTCCTGGGTTCTGTCAGGTTTTTTTTCTTAAAACACGAATAAATAAATAAATATCCAGTCGTATCTGCATCACTAACCAATCTCACGATCATCGAGCGTCTATATAGAATCTTTGAAGACACGAAAGCTTTCATGTTCTCGCAAAAAGACACAAACACAAATACTCAACCATTTCTATACAAACAACCAACCCCACTCGAATATACAAACCCGCTCTCAAAAACATTTCTTTTCTTCAAAAAATGGTTTTTTTTCAAAGCTTTAGAATGCGTCGCTAAGGAAATTATCTCGTCTCAAGCCGGTAAACAAATTTCCAATTCGTCACTAATTATTTCTCCAGGCGAAACATCTGATGAATGTTTTTAAGAAGAAATAAAAAATATTTACTTACATTTTAACCGTCTACAATTCAAATTGCATCAAAAATTTTTTTATTCAGATGATTCTGTTATGTTTTCCTGAACCTGTAAAACGAACTTCTTTTAAACTACAAACGGCTTTTCAAAGAAAACAGTTTAGCTTCATTTTGCTTGCTTTTTTCCTTAATTTCTTCGTTTTTCCGTACTTTAAACTACAAGTTGACGAAGACGTTTTCTTCGATGACCTCTCTGAACTTTCGAATTTTCAGAGCAGGACACGTGACCTTACTTTATAACGAGCACCACGTATAAACTCGAACTTGAAGTTTAAAAAAAAATTTGCGTGGGAAACCAAGATGGAGAAAAAGAAAGTAGAAAAAGACGGACGGGAAAAGTTAAAAAAAATAAATGAACTCAAAAGGAATTGAATCCATTTGCAATACCGACTTACCTACGTAAACATTTTGGTCTTACTGATTGAATTATCGACAATGACTGGCGAATTGTTGGAAATAAAACCAGCGTATTTTCGTGGCTATAAAGCGCACACAACGCACTTAAATGATTACATAAATCGTCAAAATCAGACGCAGATTTGGAAGATTTGTGTTAAAATATTTCAAATAAGATCAAGATCTATCCAGTTACCGCACTAAGTAATTCAGTTCCAGTGGTTTTTTTTGTTTATCGGGAATTAAAATTTGGTCGAGCCACAACAGTGGTAAATTTGATTCAAGCTCAGATGTATATTTTAGGACGAAACTGATGACGATGAAATTGAAGATTAATAAAACAATGCTTGATCAAGTCAAGGATACAAACCACACACACACATGCATAAGACACAACTAGCAACTCTTCCTGCGAACATGCTTCAATGAATACTATTTGCTCACTTTCAATTGCCTTGTTCTCAGTATCAGATTACTTTGCTTTCTACAACTAACATAGTCATCACCATCATAATCATCACCATCATCATCACCATCGGCTTTGTCTTCAGCATCAGCCGTTAGCCGAATTTGTAGTTTAGACCACGTAGAATGGAACCTCAGTTACCATCGTTATTCAATGCAAACACAATTTTCCGGGTTTCAACAATTCCTAATAGTGGACTGACCAGCTACTACAACAACAACTGTTAGTTTCCAAATTCAGAAAACGTTCAGCCAATACGATGCAAGTTCCGGTCGTGTCAGTGCAACGCACGGCGGACTCAACGGCGCAGACAGACAGACAGACAGACAGACAACCATAGCTAATAAAATGCGAATGAAAAAAAGAAGAGATATGCATTCCTTCTTCTTCTTCGTCGTCGTCGTCTTCTTCTTCTTCTTCAGCGACGAAGTAGCGTTTCAAACACTTCCATTCGCTTGCCGACGCCTGGAAAACTATCTCCAGCTGTTTGCAGGCGCGTTGAAGACTCTTTCTTGAGAGCTTTGGAAAGAAAGAAAACTTTGAGTTTTCGCGAGAAACTTGAAATATTTTTTTTTTAAATGAAGAAATGAAAATAACAGATCTTTTTGCTAGCAGTTGGTGTTGACGTTAGGGAGTTGAGACAAGAAATAATTATTATTATGCTGCTTCTGATTAATAAACACAGAAATAAATAAATAAAAATAAATAAATCGGTAATGAGCAGAAGAAGAAATATAAAGAACCCTCGTAACCAGGTGGGTTTTTATTGTTTTAAAGGTTTTTGAAGTTTTATAGAAAAAATACAATAAACGATTGAAACGATAGCAGGTATATATCCGTCTGCGCGTTATTCTGTGATGTATTCATTCATTCGGTCAAGTTATTCGGTTTCATGTATTCATTCATTCAGTCGAGTTATTCGGTTTCATGTATTCATTCATTCGGTCGAGTTATTCGGTTTGATGTGTTTTATATTAGCTGTGAATTATTTTTCATTTAGAAAATAAAATGGCTTTAATTACAAGACGGATGAGAACATTCGGCAGCAGAATATGCAACGATGTCTATTGTCTGACAAGAATAAGAGAATAATGCTTACAATAATTGTTTTGGATAAATAAAATAAAAAAACAGAATTTTTTTTATATCGAACTAGCAGTGCCCGTAGCGGCTTCGCTCGCATGAAATTAGAGAATTTGAACCGTGCATACATAGTAGAGTACTGCACGGATCAATTTTTTAGGTCTCGGCTCGGCCCGTCGACAACTTGGCCCAGCCCGTTTCAAAAACCGAATATCCTGGCCCGGCATGGCCCGTCTAATATGGGCCCGGCCCGTTTTTACAGGCCTAGAAGTTCTATATACTTGATGAAAAACTTCGGCCCGTCCCCCCTTGACTTCAGGTTTAGCCCGGTCCGTCTGAACACCCTAAAATCACTAAAATGTTTATATACTTGGTTAAAAATCTCGGCCCGTCCCACTTTGATTTAAGGTTTAGGCAGGGCCTTAAGAACACCCTAAAATAACGGCTTGGCCCGTCCGTCCGGTGATAAACTGAACTCATCTACTTTTGACCGGCACAAAACCTCAAAATACCAATTTTCACATCTGTAGCACTTACAGTTTTTGAGTAGCAGTTATTTTAAAATCAAATAACCCTTTTTCCACTTCACATTTGAGGTCCTGGAAACCAAATTTCCAAAAAATGGTGAAACACGTATATCATTATTTTTAGAGTAGAAACTAAATACTAATTTTACTTTTGTAGCATTTACAGTTTTTGAGTAGCAGTTACTTTAAAAACCAAGTAATCCTATTTTCCACCCCATATTTGAA
>OZ022245.1:1939781-1979781 GCA_963978895.1 Erpobdella octoculata | reverse complement strand
CGTTTTCTGCAGTTGAATGCAGAATATTTTTCTTGAGTGCGTGAGCGAGAAACTCCTATCTTTTTCATCGCAGAGGCATGTTATTTATGGAGTTGGGCTAAGAAAATTTATGTTTGAGCTATGCACATTTGAAAAAATTTAAACCCAATTACTTAATGATAACCATTTAAAACAAAAACTTCGGATTTCATAAACAAGCAGGTTGAAGACGTATAACTGATTTTTAAAATACAAAGCAACTAATGAGATATTATGCATATAATAATATATAATATGCAGCTTATGAGAATAAACGACGTTATCACGCATTATTGTAAACAAAGCCGCGCATCATCGCTCTTCGACCGGCTCCGTGGCGCCGAAATATAAGCCACCTTGAGCGAAGAGGTGCAATGATTTTTTATTTACGGTTAGGTTAATTAGGTCGAGTAAATGTTCTCGTGGTCGTCCTTGACCCAGATGCGTCATAAATAATGAAATCCAATGAAAGCGTTGGGTTTTTTGTTAGCACCCAACGGATATTAAATCGCGGATGAAGTAGATTTCTTCATTGTGCCTTCGTTCATTTATGAGTTAATTATCTTTTTATTTTGTCCATCGATCCATCAGATTGAATATTTTCATTAATCTATCAACATATATAACTAGTAATAATTGCTATTGTAAAAATCAAATAAAACTAATATATAGTTCAACAAGCAATATTTTTTTATTTTGATAGTAAAGATTTTTTTAAATAAAAACCTTTTTAATGCGCAACAAATTTTGTAACTGCAGTACTACATAGCAGAGTTAAGCGTTAAGCGTGAAAGCGATCGGGAGCGGGATAGAGATCGGGAGCGTGAAAGCGATCGGGAGCGGGAAAGCGACGGGAAACGGGAGAGCAAGCGGGAACGGGAAAGCGACCGGGAACGTGAAAGCAAGCGGAGAAGAAAACGGGAGCGAGAGAGAAAAACGATAGAAAAACCTTTAAATATCCCGGGCAACGCCGGGATCCCTGCTAGTTATAGATAAAAATAACCAGTACACGCTTTATAACTATAAATCCAAACGCAGACCGAACTACTTGAATACGAACAGCTAAATAGATATGAGACCAACTGGGTACGACACAACAACTCAAAATGCTTTGGCTGACCGGCCAGTTGCCATTATATAGAAGTTCATGATTGCTTCCGCTCTGCAAGTATCTTCTGCTAGGGATTACTTTGAATTACTAAAGCAGATAGCACGCACGAAAAAAAAACTATTGAATTTATTAGTTTATGTCGCAATAATGTTAAAAAAAACCACTCATATATCTCAACTGGTTCTTTTTGCTTTAAATACTCGTAAAATTATAAATGCTTACAATAGATTTATCAGACACTGTTCAACAGCAGCCTTTCAAAAAATCTCTGGTTTTACTTTTTGAGTTCTAAGTTTTTAAATTTCATGTCTACAGAAAGCATAGAACGCTATATATGGCATGTTGATAAATGTTGACCTGTAGTTTTAAAAACGCAGTATAAAATACAGATTT
The DNA here is from genome assembly GCA_963978895.1 of Erpobdella octoculata. Lineage (NCBI taxonomy): Eukaryota > Metazoa > Annelida > Clitellata > Hirudinida > Erpobdellidae > Erpobdella > Erpobdella octoculata. The sequence continues at coordinate 1,978,259 of OZ022245.1, read as the reverse complement.
AAATAAAATGTGAAGTAATGATAATATTAAAAAAAAACTCCTTTTTATGTCAAATGTCAAAGCACTTGACCCAGAAGTTTCGGAGAGTTACACTTTTGTTTAGCAAATAATGCAGTTATAAATTCAACAAAACAGCAGCAAACTGACGTGCTTGCTTGAGAACTTTGTTCATGATTTTGTTGAAACACAAAAATACTGCACTTGCTTTCATTTTTTTTTTCAAATTTCATGCACCTCATATATCAGTGGAACTTATACCATAAATCAGTGTTGCTTGTAAGATATTTTTTGAATATCATTTTCTAGTTTCCTCTGAAAAGTTAAAAAAATAATAATAAAAGACCGCTTAATTCAGTCAGAGTCTAATAGTCATAACCACTTATCAATCATAAATTTATAGCAAATTGACTAATGCCATCACTTAAAAAAAACACCTCCCCATAAAGTTTCTATTCATCAATAGGTTGATTGCAATCTTGCCAGTTTTTTTGGCATCTGATGGTTTCTTCTAATAAAAAACCATGATGAACAATACTGGATCAAAAAAAAATTTAATTGAATTAACGATTCAAAAGCATTGAACGATAAATATAAATAATTTTAATTTTCCAATATGGAACTAATTTTTGTAGAGCACAAAATATGTTAGAAAAAGAAATAATGATAATCTTATAACTTAATCATGTGCAATGCAACGAATGAAACAAATTAAAAGATATACAGTAAATCATATCCGAAAATTAAAACAATTTACATTAGCCGACAATAGCTTTGCTACTTACTTTTGAATGGGAGATATGAACAATGAATTTCTAATTTTATTTGTTGAGTCTAGAACTCCTTTGTAAACACAAAACAATGTAAGTCTAATTTATACTGAAAACTAGTTTATAATAAAACCTCACAGATTCTTGACTTTAATTGACTTAATTAATCATTCAAACAGTTTTCAAAAGTATATTATACTTACTAAACCTATAAAACGTTCTGACAAGTCTTTAAAATTTCTTGCACCAATATAATCTAAAATTTAAAAAATGCTAAAAATAATCAAAGCTATCTGTATTTAAACAAGTAAAAGAAAAACGAGTTTTTTAACACAAACTTTAATTTCAAATACACTCGATTTAGAAAAACGAAAGATGTTTAAATTAAGTTTTTTTTAATTGAATCATGTATTGTCATCCAATATAAGGCTATGCTGAAAGTTTCAGCTTCCTAGCTAGTCAAAAAGCTGGTTAAATTTTATTTTCAAGATTTGCGTACAGAGAAAGCCACACACACACACACACACAAACAAACAGAGATTGTAACCTAAATAAAAGTTTGTAAAAAAAAAACACTTTTTCGCAATAGCGAAAAATCAAATATAAATCAATACGACTATCTTTTCGGAAAAGAAAGAGTTCGATAAAATAAAAAAAAAGTATAAGGCGCCACTAAACTACACACAAATTTACTGATATTTTAAACTTATGAGATAATTGTTAAAAAAAATTTTTTACTTCAAATTTAAAATAATTTATTTAATTTTTTATTTTGAAGAAAACAATTTAAGAGATACAAATACTTTCCCTTTCAACCACTGACAGAAACGTTTTTTGTCCATAAAACACCAACGGATTAACACATTTTTTCTAAATTTGACACAAACCATCAACTAAATATTTTACTTAAGTAAACCAAATTTTAATTAAATCTGTTCGGTGGTTTTTGTTTGACATACCTACACACAAACATTCATTTTTATATTTATGATATACATTCATTTTTATATATAAGATATACGTACATATATATATATATATATATATATATATATATATATATATATATATATATACATATACACATATATATATAATATATGTTGGTTTGTATGTTAAAAAATTCAACGTTTTCCATTCTATAACTAAAAGATGACAGATTCACAGCACCATAAACAAACTTAAAAAACAAACCAAAATAACACTAACTAATATTTGTTTTTTTTAGTTTTATTATGTTATGAAATAAAGAATACTTTTTTCTTTGTTTATTCCAATAACTTTTAAGTTTCAATTTCTTGTGTCAATTTTTTATGTTTTTCTAAAATATTTTTGTATCAAGGATGGATCCGACGAGGACGAGTTTAATTTAAAAAATTCCAGCATATCATCAGCTCGTGGAATAATTTTGTTTGTGAATTTGTAATACTTTTCATATGCTCTTATTAGATGATCGACCACCACCCAGTTTTCAAGGCGATTGACCACACATTCTACTGAAGTTGTTTTCAAACAATAATTAGACAGAGATATTAATTTCAATAGATATATCGTATATATATATATATATATATATATATATATATATATATATATATATATATATATATATATATATATATATATATATATATATATATATATATATATATATATATATATATATATATATATATATATATATATATATAGTTCTGTAATAAACTGTATTGAATTTATTATCGCTGTTTAAGTATCGTTTGAAAACAACTTCAGTAGAAATTGATGATGAAGTTATAATTTGGAAAATTGTTTTCTTGAATTAAATTCTAGTTAACTCAAAAAATGAAAAACCAGCTACATCACTCACTAACATTAAAAGATTTATGTAAAGATTTTGTTATATATAACTTCAAGGAAACTTTTTTGGAACCATCGTCTGAAATGGAATGTCTTCCTTTCAAGGTTAAAGATGGGGTAAACCTATCATCGCTTATTTTTGAAGAATTAATTTTAAAAATTCGGAATTTTGGAATGGTACTTCCACACGAATATATAATTCCTTTTTTCTTAAAATTTGAGAGTTACCCAAAATTAATACTTCAAGATGTTGATATTGATAAATTTTTCAAGCCATTAGAAATCATTTTTGGCCAAGGAAATTTAACTTGTATTTCCTTTACCAGAATGTTACTTTTTTGGGAATCTCCATACAAGTCTAAAGAAACACAAAAATTGTGTCATGATTTTTTGAAAAACCCTTTCATGTTATCAAAACTACAGGAGCTAGAATTAGAAGCCAATTGTCTTGTTGTCGCGAATTATCGCAACTCAGACAAATCTGGGTGGTTGTGTCCTGGCTTAGTTAAACTGTTTCTTCGTTGTAGTTGCATGCATAAAAACAGCACCAAGAAAGATCTCATTGACGTTCTTAACATAAATTTTCCCCACAAAAACTTAAAAGCTTTGAAAATTTTTTGCTGTGCGCCTGCAACACAAACAATGAACAAAGTTTCCGGTTTTGTTAGTCTTCAAAAACTGGCTATAAGTACTCGTCCTGATGAATCTTTAGAAGACTTGTTCGACCAAATTTCGTGTCTTACTAGTTTAACGTGGCTTGAAATTAGTGATATGTTTGAGTTTAAAATGTCAGACAACTACTGCCTGCACTTAATATACAAAATGATAGACAAACTACCTAACTTAGTTCATTTAGACATACGTGATATAAATCATGGAAGAATTGCTAAGTGGACACATTCAAGATGTTTCAAGTATTTGGGACTTCCCTCTATTAAACGGAATGATGATTTAAACAACAGCACCGTTGAAGGAATTTTTACATCAATGAAAAACGTTTTCGGTAAACCGGAAAAGTTTAGAAGATGCCTCGATTATTTGATAGACTTGGCAAAAAATAGAAAACATCATTCAAGCATAAGAAACAACATGTCAACCATTGTTGACTTTATATACACAAGAAGGAATTACTATGCTGAGCAATACGATGCTGAGTGTATCGAATTGTTTTGCGCTCTTTTGAATGTTGGCATAAAAAGCAGTGAAATTAAAACATTTATAAAAATAATAATGAACTCAAAATTTTCTTTGCTTTTGATAAATTACCTGTATTTCAACCTCAAAAAAGGTGCTTTATGGATAGAGTTGTTCAGACCAAGTCATCGATTCATCTCAAGGCTCTTGGCACTCAATTCAAAGATTAGTTGTGATCCTGTGAACTTTGTCTGTATTCCAATAAGACTATATAAAAAGTATTACAAAATAACAGGTGAGATAATTCCAGAAGCTGATTGTATCGTAAGTTTTATTAAATCAAATCCATTCGAACCAAACTTTGCGAATGATTTTTTGAAAAGACACGAAATAATAAAACAAGAAATGCAACTCAAAAATTGATTAAAGCATCCGTGAAAGTATGAAATATACATAAAAATACTTTAAAAATAATTGTAAAATTGTTCACTAACTTTGAATTAAATTGTATTAATTTTGTAGTTTATTATTATGTTTTGTTGTATAATAAATAATAACATATATAAAAATATTTTTTAAAACAACGCTTGTATACAAATGAACTAAAAAATTAACAAGTGAAGATAAAAAATAAATTTTTTAAAACAAGTAAATGAAAAAACGAGTTTTTTAACACAAACTTTAATTTCAATTGTACTCGATTTAGAAATACGAAATATGTTCAAATTAAGTTTTTATTAATTGAATCATGTATTGTCTTTCAATATAAACCAATGCTGAAAGTTTCAGCTTTCTGGCTAGTCAAAAAGCTGGTTAAATTTTACTTGAAAGATTTGCGTACAGAGAAAGCCACACACACACAAACAGAGATTGTAACATAAATAAAAGTTTAAAAAATGCTTTTATTTGCCTCTTCATCTTGGTCAATGAACTAAAATTTTTGAATTTAAAACAACCGTTACGCTCAATCTTGTTAATTATTTTGGACCTCTGGCGACCTATAAATAAACATTCGTACTGTTTAATTATTTTGGACCTCTGGCGACTTATAAATAAACATTCGTACTGTTTAATTATTTTGGACCTCTGGCGACTTATACATAAAAAATCATTAAAGTTGCTAGATGGCAGGAATTAATTTGATTTGAATAATTTTAATTGATTTAAGGCCTAATTCATGTCGGAAACATTCAATTCATGTATTGTAATCTATATATATAAAAGAACATGTCCTGACTGACTGACTGACTGACTGACGACAGATGACTGACTGATAATCAACGCCGAGCTCAAACGCCTCATCCTAGGAACGTGAAATTTGGAACTTATATTACTTTTATAGCGTAAACATCCGCTAAGAAAGGATTTTTGAAAATTTTGCTCCTGAGGGGAAAAAACTGGAAAACAAACTTTTTTCTAAAACATTTTTCTTACAATTTGTTCTGAAATTTGGTATATAGATTCTTTTTGAAAAATAAAAAGATACGTGTTTCACAATTTTTTGAAAATTCGGTTTCCCGGACCTCAAATGTGGGTTGGAAAATTGGGTTATTTGGTTTTTAAAGTAGCTTCTACTCAAAAACTGTTACTGCTACAGGAGTAAAAATTAGTATTTAGTTTCTACTCCAAAAATAATGAAACACGTGTTTTAGCATTTCTTGAAAATTTGGTTTCCAGGACTTCAAATGTGGGGTGGAAAATAGGGCTAATTGTCTTTTATAGTAACTGCTACTAAAAAACAGTAAATACCACAGATGTAAAAATTATTATTTAGTTTCTTTTCTAAAAATAAAGATATACGTGCTTCACCATTTTTTACAAATTTGGTTTCCCGGACCTCAAATGTGGGTTGGAAAATTGGGTTATTTGGTTTTTAAAGTAGCTTCTACTCAAAAACTGTTAATGTTACAAAAGTAAAAATTAGTAATTAGTTTCTACTCTAAAAATAATGATATACGGGTTTCACAATTTATTGAAAATTTGGTTTCCAGGACTTCAAATGTGGGGTGGAAAATAGGGTTATTTGGTTTTTAAAGTAACTGCTACTCAACAACTGTAATTGCCACAGATGTAAAAATTAATACTTAGTATCAACTCAAAAAAAAAGATATACGTGTTTCATCATTTTTTGGGTTATTTGGTTTTTAAAGTAGCTGCTACTCAAAAACTGTTAATGCTACAGAAGTAAAAATTAGTATTTAGTTTCTACTCCAAAAATAATGAAATACGTGTTTTAGCATTTTTTGAAAATTTGGTTTCCAGGACCTCAAATGTGGGGTGGAAATAAGGGTTATTTGATTTCAAAATAACTGCTACTCACAAACTGTAAGTGCTACAAATGTAAAAATTAGTATTTTGAAGTTTTGTGCCGGTTAAAAGTAGCTAAGTCCAGTTTATCATCGGCCGGGCCAAGCCGTTATTTTAGAGTCTTCACACGGGCCAGGCCAAACCTTAAATCAAAGTGGGACGGGCCGAGGCTTTTCACTAAGTATATAGATATTTTAGTGATTTTAGGGTCTTCAGTTTGGCCGGGCCAAACCTGAGGTCAAGGTGGGACGGGCCGAAGTTTTTCATCAAGTATATAGAACTTCTAGGCCTGTAAAAATGGGCCGGGCCTAATTCAGACGGGCTGTGCCGGGCCAGGAGTTTGGGTTTTTAAAACGGGCTGGGCTAATTTGTCGACGGGCCGAGCCGAGACCTAAAAAAATGATTTCTACTATGGATGCACGGTTCAAACTCTCTAATTTCATGCGAGCGAAGCCGCTACGGGCACTGCTAGTCCAGAATAAAGCTTTCCTGAATGTTATTAGAGCTCTAGGTGGTCGAAAAGAGAGTGAATTTGTGTTTCTAAGATTTTATCACCACAGACAAACAAACCAATAAACAAGCAAACAAACAAACCGAAAGACGAGTGAAGTTAAATAAAAGCATTTAATAATAAAAGCATTTAAAAACTTCGTTTATTAAAAATCCTTTACATATTGTTGTAATATTGATAACATCCACCCAGCCAGCTTGTTCATGTTTTTATCGTAATATATCCAACTATAATCATCTTCACAATAGCCCTCTAGTTTTTTCAAGCTCAAAGAAAAAAACGGATTTTCACAAAACTGTTCATACAGCCACAAATCTGGAAAACCTTCGTTATTACAAAAGTCTACAAATAATGTATTAATGAGTGAAATACAAGTCAGGTTTTTTCTTTTCACAATAGCTTCTAATGGCAGTTTAAATTGGTCAACATTATCTTTTTACCAATGCTTTTATTAACTCGTCGGCTCTGTTTCTCTGTCTGTTTCTCTGTCTGTTTCTCTGTCTGTTTCTCTGTCTGTTTCTCTGTCTGTTTCTCTGTCTGTTTCTCTGTCTGTTTCAAATCTTGCAATCAATTTTTGAGTCACTTCCTGATGATAGATTTTTTTCAAATTTTGCATACATGCTCAAGATAGAAGACATTGCAATATTCAATTATTAGTTTTACAATAAGTCAATTTATTGAGTTAATTTTCTTGAGGATTTTATCGAGGGGTTTCTTGAGGGTTTTCTTGAGGGTTTTCTTGGGGGTTTTCTTGAGGGTTTTCTTGAGGGTTTTCTTGACCACAAAACGCTAACCGACTGGCAGACTATTTTACCAAGTTAACACGAACCACACTCACTGACCGCGATTCTCAAGCGTGTACGAAATTTTCATGAAAATAGTTGAGATATTTAAATTCGATGCTTTTTGATGATATTTTTATTATTATTACCAATGCTTTTATTAACTCGTCGTCTCTGTTTCTCTGTCTGTCTGTTTGTTTCTCTGTCTGTTTCAAATCTTGCAATCAATTTTTGAGTCACTTCCTGATGATAGATTTTTTCAAATTTTGCATACATGCTTAAAATAGAAGACAATGCAATATTCAATTATTAGTTTTACAATAAGTCAATAAATTTAGATAATTTTAATTAATTTCGATATTTTGATATAATTAAGATATTTCGACTTAAACATAAAATAAAAGAGTAATATAATAAAAAATTGATTGCAAAATTTGTGTTTTAATTACATATAAAAGCATTGGTTTTAAAAATTCGTTTTTAATTTACTTGTTTAAGTATTAGTTTTAAGTCAAATTTTAAGAAAAATGGAATTATATACTCAAGTTGTAGTTCCATTCCTGTTTTCTGACTTCTTGAAATTATTTTTCCAAAAATTTTCGACGAGAGTTTCACGCTATTTGTTAACCTTGTAAGGAACATTTATGCTTTCAGAAGGTTCTAGAAAAATTTCTTTGAAGTTGAATAAGACGAAATCTGTGCATACAAGTTTGAACGATAATGGATGATATAAATTTCAATTCATCTTTTTAAAGTTCTTAAAAGATGATATAAAAAAATTAAAAGTGTTTTCATATGCTTGTTTAAAAATCAAATTTTAACGAACTGGTTTAAAACATTATTTATTCAGCGTTATTAATTTAAAGGCAGTCTGCTTTATATAATTATAAAAGATATATAATATTTGGAAACACATTTTTTTTCTAAAGTTGTGTATATGTTTTTTATTTTTGGCTGATGCAAAGAAAAAGATTACACACACAGATACACACATGTATATAAAAATATGTATATATATATATATATATATATATATATTTATATTTATTTATTTATTTATATTATATATACATACAATATATATGTATTAAAATTAAAATCGCTGTATAATTATCGTTTGAAAACAACTTCAGTAGAAATTGATGATAAAGTTAAAATATGGAAAACATTTTTCTTGAATTAAATTCTAGTTAACTCAAAAAATGAAAAACCAGCTGCATCATTCAATAATATTAAAACATTTATGCAAAGATTTTGTTATATATAACTTCAAGGAAACTTTTTTGGAACCATCGACTGAAATGAGTTGTCTTCCTTTCAAGGTTAAAGATGAAGTAAACCTATCATCGCTTATTTTTGAAGAATTAATTTCAAGAAATCGGAGTTGTGGAATGGTACTTCCACACGAATATATAATTCCTTTTTTCTTAAAATTTGAGAGTTATCCAAAATTAATACTTAAAAATGTTGATATTATTAAATTCTTCCAGCCTTTAGAAATCATTTGTTGCCAAGGAAATTTAACATGTATTTCGTTTACCAGAATGTTACTTTTTTGGAAAAAAAACCAAAATTGTGTTATGATTCTAAAACAACAATACAATTGTGTCATCTTTTTTTAAAATATCCTTTCATGTTATTGAAACTACAGGAGCTAGAATTGTCTTGTTATCACGAATCATGGCAACTCAGACAAGTCTGGGTGGTGGTGCCCTTCCTTAGTTAAACTCTCTCTTAGTTGCAGTTGCAGTTGCACACATCAATACAGCACCAAAACACATCTCATTGACATTATTAAGGTAAAATTTTCCGAGAAAGACCTAAAAGCTTTAAACATCTTTTGTTGTGCGTCTGCAAAACCAACAATAAGGAAATTTTCCCGTTTAGTTAGTCTTCAAAAACTGGCGATATGTTTGTATCCTGGTGAATCCATAGAAGACTTAGTTGACCAAATTTCATGTCTTACTAGCTTAACGTGGCTTGAATATAGTGAAAATCCTGGGCTGGAAACATTAGATGTTTCTAAAAACTGGAACCTGCAATTAATATACAAAATGATAGACAAACTACCTAACTTAGTTCATTTAGACATACGTGATATAAAAATTTTTCATGAAAAAATTGCTAAGTGGACGCATTCAAGATGTTTTGAGTATTTAGGACTTCCTTCTGCTGGATGGGATAAATTTGATGATATTTTAAACAACAGCACCATTGAAGGAATTATTACGTCAATGAAAAACGTTTTTTGTAGAAAGGAAAAATTTGAAAGGTGCCTCCATTTTTTGATAGGATTGGCAAAAAATGAAAAACATCATTCAAGTATAAGAAACAACATGTCAATTATTGTTGACTTTTTATACACAGGAATGAATTACAATGCTAACTCTTGCAATTCTTCAACTCTCGATTTGTTTTTCGCTCTTTTCAATGTTGGCTTAAAAAGCAGTGAAATTAAAACATTTATAAAAATAATAGCGAACTCTGGTTTTGCTTTCTTATTGCTACGTAGACTGATTACCGATACTTCAAACGTTGCTTTATGGAAAGAGTTATTCAGACCATGTCATCGATTCATCTCAACGTCTTTGGCACGCCCTTCAAAGGCTGGTTGGACTCTTCCGGTCATCCACCGTCATCTACTATTACTATATGACATGTATTACGAACTTACAGGTGAGGTAATTCCAGAAGCTGATTGTATCGTAAGTTTAATTCAATCAAAACCATTCTATGATTATAAATTTTCGAAAAGACACGAGGAATTAAAACAAAAAAAATGCAACTAAAAAATTAATTAAAACACCCGTGAAAGCATGGAATACAACAAAGAAACATTTTAAAATAATTTTATTAATTTTTTTGTAACTTTGAATTAAAGTGTATCAACTTTGTAGTGTATTATTATGGTTTTTTTTGTATAATAAAAACAAACAATTTACAAGAGAGATCAAAAGTGTATTTCATTTCGTATCATTTTGACGATCTCTAGCGTGGCGTGAATCAACAGACTTCTTGAGTGCCTTTCTGAACTGTTCGATTGTAGATGCGGCTGTGACCTTCGGTGGAAGACGATTCCAGATCGTTGGGCCGGCAACCGCAAAGCGTCTGTTCCCTAGTAGTCTTTAGATGGGCTGCAGGGATGAAGATTACTTGTATATATGTAGGTATGTGTGTGTTTATTATGTATGTATGTGTGTCTGCACCGGCGTAATTATAAGTTCAATCCTGCCATAGCCCCTTTTTGGCGGCAACGCAATTTTTGCAACGTGGAAAACTGCCCAATATTGCTCCGAAACTGCGTTATTGTTGTCATTCTTTGACACTTGCACCACAGAGCTGACAAAAGATTCAACAGTCACGTGTTTGCAGTCGGTCAGATTAGTGCATTTCTGCCAGCTTATGTCAATAAAAATTGTTTTTTTTTAAATAAAGAAAAGGCTGGTAAGTTGTGCCATGAGTTTTTGCTTAGCGATGAATTGACCTCTCTGTATACGGAATACATAAGATGGTACAATACAATGCAATACAAAATAAAATTTATAACGCGCAAAAGTGCGCAGTTCAACGATATCTCCTAATTAAAGAATTTACTAAAAAAAAGTTTTTAATCTAATTTTAAATTGATTAATGTCTTTAGAATGGCGAATATGTACAGGCAAGCTGTTCCAGTTAGTTGGGCCAGAGATGGCAAAAGCTCTGTTTTGTGAGGTATTTTGAAGTACCGATCTCGGGGTTGTTGTTTCGATTATGTTGAGATATGTGATGTTTTTTTTTAACATCACTGCTGTTTAGGGTGTTGTTGTTTGTGGTGTTGATTTTCACACGCTGTCGCTTCGAGTGTTGTTTGTGTTGCCGCGGTTTGGTGGTTGGTTTACGGTATTTTCATGCTTGTAATGCTGTTGTGTTCTTCTGAATTATTTTTCGCAAAATCGATTTCCTATTAAAATTCTTTATTGCGATAATCAGCTAATCTAATGACCTTGAACCTCTGGAACATTAAATATTTATGATCAAAGCACTAAATATTCATGATCAAAGCACTAAATATTCATGATCAATTATGTAAAAAACAGTTTTTTATTTAAACAACCTCATAAATAACTATATCGTTTTTAATGTTCCACTTGCTTATTATCATCTGTTTCCATTTATAGTCTCACACAATTCAAAAATTGAACACACACACACAAAAATCAATTGAATAAGCAAGCCAGCGGAACAGATTTTATCAGGCTAACACTTATACAGAAATTGAATTTAAACCAAAAAACGTTTTATATTTGTTCGTCGACTTCATATAAATGATATATTCTTTGCATTTTTCTCACAAATTTATTGATCCTTCAAAATGGAGTGGCGGTACTCCAAAATGCGCTAGTTGAAATTTTTTAATTGGTTGTTAATTATTTGTTTTAAAATAAAAATGGCTGCATATCGTTGAAAATGATGACGATGAATATGAAAACAACAGTTTTATTATTTAAAAAAAATGAAAAATGAAAAATATTTGATGAACAAAAAACTGTTTTGCAGTTGACATTGCTTATAAGATTTTTTTAAGAAATAAAAAAAACTAAAAACATTTTTTTATACAGTCTAAGATGTAAATCAAATGTTTCTAGGTGAAGGTATGTGTTAACTTGCAGCAACTACTACTAGAACAAAAAAGTAATAAAAATATCATATTACAACTGTTCCTGTTTTTCCGACATCAAAAGAATAAAAAACAGAGAAACAAAGAAACAAGATAGGAATAGAAAACAATGGAAATTCTTATTGTAAGAAAGGTTAACTTTGCAATAGATATTATTATAGCTTTCGGTAATTATTTTTTTGACGTTTGCTTGCAAGATATTATGGTCACCGTGTTTGTTGATGACCATTTTTTACGTACACATACATATTATCGTTTCACAACAATAAAATTAAACCAGTCACCTTTGAGCTCAAATAATTATAAAGAGACAAAAACAAAACAAGTTTATTCATTTTGTTCTTTGGTGGTGAGAAAATGTAAGTATTACACTGTATCCGTCATCATCATCACTATCATCATCATCACCATCACCATCACCATCACCATCACCATCATCATCATCACCACCATCATCATCATCACCATCATCATCGCCGTGGTCGTCTTATTTACGTATATCTAAATTTACATTCATTATTTTTTTTTATATTAGCTCACTTTTTAAAATATTGTTTTTATTAGCCAAATTCAGCAAAAAAACATTAAATTTTTAGTTTTGTTTTATACTTTCGGATTTTGAAAAATTGTCAACTTTGAATTTTTTTTAAAGTTTTTCCTTCTACATTTTCCACTACTCCATTTTACGCTAATTTATTTTTTTCTCACTATTTCTTTCTTTTTCTCTCTCTTTTATTATTTTTCTATATCTCTATTTTTCCTCTTATTATTTCTTTTTTTTTCTCTTTTTTCTATTTCTTTTTGACACATTTAAATTTTTTTCTCTTTTTTACATTGTTTTTTTTCTGTTCCCCCCTCTTTTTTATATTTTTCTTTTGATACACTTTTTTTTTAAATATTGTTTGGTTTTTCTTGTTTTCTTTTCTTTATGTCTCCTCTAATAACAAAAAACGTAGTCTCAAGAAAATGTAATGTAAAACCGAGCGAGACGCAAACATTCTGTTCCATTAGCATTGAATCTTTGTAATCTTGCTCTTCTGCTGATGCAATCCTACATTACTGTTTCCATCCTTCTTATCACGTTAATCTTTTTCCTTGGTCACCAATACTTTGTCACTGTCTTTAACATCATTATCATAGTCATTGTGATCGTTGTTTATAGCATCATCATCACCACTAATAATATCATCATCATCATCACCAATAATATGATCATCTTTATCACCATCACCACCATCACCACCACCACCACCACCATCATCATCATCATCATCATCATCATCATCATCATCATCATCATCATCATCATTATCATCATCATCACCATCACCATCACCATCACCATCATCATCATTACCACCAATATCATCATGATCATGATCATCATTGTCTTCATCATCATCATCATCATCACTATCATCGTCGTCATCATCATCATCATCTACACAACAGGCATCTCTATCTGACTCCCAGATTCCCACATGTTGCACATCCCCACTTCTTGTGCCTACACAATGGAAATGCACAGCAACTGGTGAAAAGCAATTTTTTACTTTGTTCGAACCTCACCGGCAGTTTCTCGACTAATAGAACCTCTGTTTATGTTTATGTTTTTTTTATTTTTTCTCATTTAATCTTCATCTCTCTGTCGGGTTTTTCTTTTTTCTTTTTTCTATTTTCTTTTTTTCTTTTTTTTTCTTATTGTTTTTTTTCGATTCTCACAAAAAAAACAGTTCGAAAAATTATAAAGCAATAATGAACATAAAAGAACGATTCAATATGCTAGCTGTAAAATTAGTGAATATGTGTTTTTGTTAAACATGTCAATAAATGTGATGAGTTTGTTGTGTGTGTGTGTGTCATGCTATAGTTCTAGATATGTTTGTTTGTGTTCAGCTTTCAGGATGATGATAGTAATGATAACAATGATAATGATGATGTTTGTTTATCTTTATCGCCATCACAATCGCCATCGCCATCGCCACCGTCATTGCCATCGCCACAGTCACCGTCACCGTCACCGTCATCGTCATCATCATCGTCATCATCATCATCATCGTCGTCGTTATCTTCCTCGTTATTGTCATTGTTGTAGTTTTATTCAGGTCCGCTACTGCGCTTCGTTTGCTTTCAAAATTTCTAAATCGCATCACAACACGAAGTTTTCGGTCTCCATCGTCAGTTGACAGTGGTTATGATGATGACGACGATGATGAAATAACAAACTACTAAATATTCATTACTTCAAAGGTCACCTCATGAATATGCACTATGACCTCAACGACTCCACCCCCACGCCATCATCCGATTGGCCGGGGAGCTTCAGCACTAGCTCGAACTATTCCAACCGCACACCTTACGACCACCAAGAGTTTCTCGAGAACAACCTGGGGCCCAAGCACAAGCACCTGGCCGAGGGTCTGTCCCTCACCCTCGTCTACTCCGCCATCTTCATCTCGGGCGTCATCGGCAACGTCTGCACCGGCGTCATCGTTGCCAAGCGACCGGACATGCGCACGACGACCAACTGCTACCTCTGCAGTCTGGCCGTGTCAGACATCATTACACTAATCGTCGGTAGGTGGTCTGTGGTCATAATAGATTTTTTGTCATGTTTGAGTGGCATGAATATATAAAACAATAATTATAAATTAATTATCTACCTGCTGGCAAACTATATAAAGCATTTGCTAGCTATATAAGATCACTTAGCAGGCTGTTAGCTATATAAGATTACTTAACATGCTGCTAGCTATACCAGGCGCGGTTTCTGTTGGCAAGCTACAAACCTACTTGTAGGTTAAGTCATATTCGGGTTTGCTAACTAGATAAGGTTAATATATTTTTGCAAGCTATGTGATGCAACTCACATAGCTTGCAAATTATTTAAGGTCATTGGGCACGTTAGATTTTTTGTATACGACAATTTATATAGCGTCGTATGCAGCAGAAGCCGCTTTAAAAGCGCTTTACATTGTTGGCAACTTGCAGATAGGACTAACGGCGTATGCGGTGTTTTACGGCGCCGCTGGCAGCCCCGCATTCTACTCGATAGCTCCACAAGTGCACGAAGAACTTTAACCCCCCCCAACCGAAGTTGGTACTCATTTATCGACCACTTAAGGATGAAACGCTGAGCTGACGTGAGCACATGCAAATTAGTGAGTTAGCTTCTTGCTCAAGGAAATTACGTGCCCGGACCTGGAATCGAACCCGGGTCCTCCGACTCTCAAAGCCGGTGTCCAGACCACTAGACCACCAACACGTCCCACAAATTCCAACTATCGAACCAACAATCTACTGGAGTACCACTGAGCTCAAGTTTATTCCATACCTCATATAACGAAATAAGAAACATTTATAGTTATTAAAAGCATAAATTTAAAAATTTGCTCATTATATTGCTGTACAGATAAACTTTTTTATGCCTGGAAACTGGAAACCTTTCTAGCAAATGTATATTCTTCAAAAAGACTTTTTTGAGTTAAAAACGTATCTTAGAGCCATTTCTTTTAAATTGGTAAAATGTTAAATATTTAATTTTTATCTATTCCTTCCTCTGCATGAAGCTTTGGTGAACAAGTTAAATTAATTGTAGTCGTTTCATCGGAATCGTCATCTATGTACTCTGTCGTTGCCATCATCATCATCACCACCACTACTATCATCGTCAGCGAAACATTAACCATTCTAACAGCAATCAGTATCGTTATTACATTTGACCGTACCTCTACTACCATCACGATCACCATCAACACCACCATCATCACCACCACCATTACCATCATCATCATTATCATCACCAACATCATCATCATTATCATCACCACCACCACCACAACCACCATCATCATCATCACCAACATCATCATCATCATCATCATCATCATCATCATCGTCATCATCATCATCATCATTATCATCACCACCAACATCATCATTATAATCACCACCATCATCATCACTATCATTATCATCATTATCATCATTATCATTATCATCATTATCATCAATACCACCATCATCATTATCATTATCATCATTATGATCACCACCACCGTTAACAAAATGAAACAACTAACAAAGGTATAATGAGAAGGTCGATTGTTCTCAAAGTTCTCAAAAAAAGGTATAAAATATAAAGAAGATGGATTTCTACTAAGAAAAGAAAGCAAAAAATAATAAAAAAAACACAATCTTGAGTTCATGTCTGCTTTTCATTATTTTTCTTTTTTTCTTTTTTTGGTTTCCCGCCCTTTTTCAATTTTTTTGCTTGTTTTCCATCTCCGCCTTTTGTTTTGCCGTGAAATTCGTTTGCACTTAAAAGCCACACCAAGCAGTCACACTGCAGCAGTCGTAAGTTTTAAAGCATGACAGCTAAGGTAGCGATTTTTATTAATATATCTATTTTACTAGCAAGGTTACCGGACTTTGGTAGGTGTTTTTTTCGTTTTTTTTGACGATATAACGTGAAATTGAGATATCTCATTTGGAGCACTAAGCCCACATAATACAAAAAATAAAAAAAAATCTAAGATCTCAGGCACTAATGGTTTAACAGTAAAGATACGAAAGTTGCTAAGAGAAGAAGATCGAAAACCAGACTTAGAAGGGATTTGTGTTAAATTAGTTTGGTTACATGGAGAAGGGCAATTTTTAATCCTAAAAATTAGTAGACAAAACTAATAAGAAACCTAAAAAAGTATTCTATATATTAATCACTCAAAAAAGCCAAGTCGATACTTGAGGTTCCGTTTTAAAGAACAAGCGAGCGCAGCCGATTTTCAGTTGCTTAACCACACCCGTACGATGGAGGTGAGGCCGGCGGAATTCCAGTCGTCGCCCCACAGGCCAGCGTCCAAACGTCTTATCGCTATAGCGTCAGCGCCGCCATGTTGCAGACATGTTGTATTTGTTGAAATTTTAACGTGTTCGAGTTTAATCAATTCAAGCATTTGATTTTATTTCTTTCTCACATCCCCATCTCTCGTGCTCCCCCAGCTCTTGTGTCCCCTCCCCCACCACTGGTGCCCCCCACCTCTCGTGCCTTCCCCGATGTCTGAGCCTCCGTCTCCCTGGCGAGCTCTCATTTCTAATACAAACGCATGGTGGAATTAACGAGGCACGCGCTCGCATTTCACCGCCCGATAAATCGAGACAAAGAGTTAAGCCGTCTCGGCGGGGTTGTCGGGGCGAGCCACGCGGGGGTAGCGAAATAAGTTATCATGTTGAGCGTCCATAATTAGAAACCAATGCTCCTGATTTATTCAAAACCACTTTCGTCGTCGTCGTCGTCCCCACCACCGCCACTACCACCACTACCACCACAACCACTACTACCACTACCACTACTACTACAATCATCACTACGACTACCACAACTACCACCACCACTACTACTACTACCATCACCACCAACGCCACCACCACTACCACACTATTTTCATTATTTACTGTGGCTTATGCACGAGCTTCTTTATTTTCTCTTTCAACATCTTTCCTCCTTTACCTTTCCACCCTTCTTTAAGAGATGCCACCAAAGCGGAAGTGATTTCTACTTGCATGAGCGACCTCGTCGGTGATGAACTGTTTCTTTACACCGTCAACAAAAAACAACAACATCCACAATAACCATTGGCAACAATATTATTACCAACAACCAAAATAACCATCATCAACATATTATTAATAACTACAATAACCACCAGCAACAATATTATTAACATCTACAATAACCATCAGCAACAATATTATTAACAACTACAATAACCATCAGCAACAATATTATTAACAACTACAATAACCATCAGCAACAATATTATTAGCAATCACAATAACCATCAGCAACAATATTATTAACAACTACAATAACCATCAGCAACAATATTATTAACAACTACAATAACCATCAGTAACAATATTATTAACAACCAAAATAATCATCAGCAACAATGTTATTATTATCAACAATATTATTAACAACAAAAGTATCAACAACGACAAATCAGCCACAACGAAAATAACAACATGCGCTAAATAAAAGCTACTACTAGCAGCTAAGAGTTAAGACAACGGCTAAAACCACTTCCATCACTCTACAAAGCATCCACAAAGAAAAAATATCCATTGAGCCGACATACAGATCGACGGAACTTTAAATGACCTTGACATAAACAACTTGTAACACACGATCCCGCCGTTTTCTCTTAAACTCTACGTTCGGCTGAGTTGCAGTTTCATAATAAATAAATAAATAACAATAAACAGGCTGAAAAGGTTTTCCAACGAAATTTTTTATTCAAAACGTCAACATCAGTTGCAACAAACTTTAACATCATTTTTCAACAACAATTAACATCAGCTTCAGCAACATCAACATCGACTCCTTCAACACCAACATCAGCTTCAACAACATCAACATCAGCTCCAACAGCAAAAACACCGGCTCCAACAACATCAGCTTCGACAACATCAGCTTCGACAACATCTACCAAACTGACGCCAGGAGATTATATTTCATTCTACTGCGGTGGAATAATTTTAGAAAAGAAATGAATAAGATGAACTCTGACTTCCGGTTGACAATGACGTTTGACCTACACTTCTTCCTTTTCTCTTTTTCTTTTTCTATCTTTTTTTCTCTTTCTCTTTCTTTTTCTCTGTCTCTGTCTCTTTCTCTTTCTTTTTCTATCTCCTTCACGCAATCTCTCTACCTCTGTCCCTCTTCATCTGCTGAGGTATATTTTTTTTTAAGAACAACATTCCAGTTCTCTCTCGTGCCAAATTAGCTGACAACGAGCGGACAAGCGGCAGCCGGCTACGTGACTGATCACAAACCTGCGTGACACCTACGAGGTCACACAACAACAACAACAACAACTAGTGTCACAGCAACCGGCTGAAAATCGCACATCCAAGCGTCACAGATGAGGACACACACAAGGGTGAATGTCAAAGCGGTTGCGTCGGTGCGCCGATAGAGTTTTCGGTTTTACGTCGGTGCGTCGGATTGGATTCCTTGAGTGATTATTTCGGTTGCCTGGGATTTCGAGAGGCTTCGTTCATGTTGCGCTTTTGAAAACGGAATTCTTCAATTAAAACTTTTTCAAGTAATTTTCAGAAACATAAATTTAATGACAAACAAAAAAACTCAGAATTATTATAAACAAATTATTTTACTTTTGATTCGCAATAACGTTTTTTTTTAAAAAAAAAAACAAAAAATCAAATTGATTGATTTTGGAAAAAGAATTCCCAAAAGCTCAAATTCTTTCTCGAACAAAATATACATTCGAGCAATCAATCAATCAACGAACTTCGATATTTTGCTTCAATTCTTCCTAAAAAAAAATTCTTTTTTTTATGGGACAACAAAACACTACAGCAATTTCATACAATTCAGTTTGTATATGCAAAAAATAAAAAATTATTCTTTTGCCTTGTTGGTTGCCGTGTACGCAAAGTACATACAAAGCAAAGCCAATTCATATGATTGTATATTTGTACTTTGTTGTACATTTGTATTTTTTTTACATTTAACCGTTTGACAAGATCATGCAAAAAAGTTATAACTTTTTTTAGCAAATAATTTAACAATTATATTAAATTTAAGATTAGTATTATAGCTTCACCAACTAACTATTTTCGACATTGGCTGCCCATTTTACCCCTCCGACTCTAGTGATATATCATATATCCCTTGGATGGTTTTAGCAACTAAAAAAAGTAAGGTTTTTGATTACGGAATAAAATTGGTTTCTTCTTCTTCTTCCGATAGAGATATGTTTTCCGTCCAATTTATTTCTTAACAATGAAAAATAATTGAAGACATCGCGTGTGACATTTAATTGGAAACTTTCATAAGTCGCAGTAGTTGTCGTGAAGTCGCAATTATTTGAAGCTTAAAAAAGCTTCTTTTTTGTTAAATAAATTTATATTTATATTATTTAAAATAAAAATAATATTGAAGAGTAATATTTATTATCATATAAGAAATGAAAAATACAATAATAGTAGAAAAAACCAGAAAGAGTTATGTTATAACCAATTCTTATAAAATGAGAGCAAACTTGTAACATAACGAAGAGGAACAACATTATGAAACACAAGTTGAGAGATAAGATTGATGGTTGAATATATTTTTTGTGTGTATGAATACATTTCATAAATCTGTTTGTCTGTGCTTTCATACGACCGACCAATCATCTATCTGTCTATCTGTCCAGCCAACCGTCAACCGTCCATCCTTCCATCGATACATCAGTCAATCCATTTCATCCGACCATCCGTTTATTCATCCATCCGACCATCCATCTATCTATCCATCCATCAATCCGTCCATTCATCCATAAATCCATCCGTCTATTCATCTCTCCATCCGTTCATCCATCAATCCGTCCGTTATTTATCTATCTGTCCGTCCATTCAGCTATCCTTCCAATCGACCATCTATCCGCCCGCCTATCCATCTATCCATCCATCTATCCGTTCTTTCATTGTTAGACTTATTTCTTTCTTACTGTAGCAAAAATAAATCGGTGATTTTATCTTAATTGTCTTCGCATCACCAATCAATATCCTCGAGTCTTGTAATTGGTCTTGTTGGCCGAAAGGCTGTTTGTAATTACAGCTGTTGTTATACTAAAGGGTGGGGGCATACAGATGTTGTTATACTAAAGGGTGGGGCATACAGATGTTGTTATACTAAAATGTGGGACATCTAGTTGTTGTTATACTAAAGAGTGCGGGCGTACAACTGTTGGTATAGTAAAGAGTGGGGGCATGCAGTTGTTGTTATATCATATCTAGGAGCGAGAGAATAAAGTTGATTTTATATTAAAAAGTGGGGCTATACAGCAGAAATGGTGTTTACTAATTTTCTGCGGGTGTGGCTGGTTTTTTTTCAACGACCTCAATAATTCCTCTTTTTCCTGAAAAGGATGGTAATAATGGTGATGACAAAAACGATGATGACGACGACGACGATTTAGGGAATAGTGATGAAGATGGTGATGATGATGATGATGATGGTGATGGTGATGATGATGGTAATGATGATGGCTTGCAAGCTGCCTGCTCGCAGGAGCTGACGAATCGTAGAGGGGGAGTGAAGAAAATCGGAAAAAGTTTAAGATACGCGCACGCATAAAAAATAAGGAAAAAAGAGAAAGTAAAAACAGAAAGAAAAAAGAAAAAATAACTAAAAACAGAAAATCAAAATTATAGAAGAATAGGCGAATTATTCTAAACAAGAAACTGAGTGATAAAAATAAAATAATGTCATATAGATAGAGAGATCCACGAGAATAGAGGAATAAAAAAAAGATACAAAGGAAAACAAAGTGATACAAAATAAAACAAAGTAATACAAAATAAAACAAAGTTATACAAAGAATAAATAAAGAGAGCCACGATGAAATAATTATGGGAACACAAAGAGAAATACAGTGATATAAAAAAGAAATAAAACCATAAAACCTTCAAGAAAATAGTGATACAAAGACAGCGACGACAAATGTAAGTGTAAATTTCCACACGTTGTTTATGAATGTTTCTTATTGTAAAGCTAATTTTTATGGATGGAAGATAACGCCAGCTAAAAATAGATCGGCAGCATTTCTGCCGAAAAAAAACTATATTTCTAGTTGTGATACAGATGTTAAGTGGAGGAATGCACCTTTTGAACTTTTGAACTTTATTATGACACCGGCAAATCGTTTAATCTGATTTACTCGGAAAAATAGGTGTTAAGCCGCTTTTTAGATGTGTGCTGCTTCAAAATAGAATTCGAAGCTTTGACATACAAGTTTTAGTGATGGTGATAATGATACTACTACTACTAATAATAATAATGATGATGACGACGACGATGATGAACTAGATAAGACTTATGTCTGTTTTTCCAGATCGCTTCATTGGGAACAGTGTTAAAATGTTCGGATGATTTTTTCTTTTCTGATTTGGCCGTGTCTTGTCTAACCCATGCTGAACAATCAAATTGGTTTTTTTTTTTATAAACTAAACTTATTTCAATCAAGCCTGTTAACTATCAAACTTTCATCATTTTTTGCTGTTTTTTTTTAAATTTATTTTTCTACTTCATTTGAAACTATAATTCAGAGCAGGTTGCGTTTGCTTCGAACTATCGAATAGACAAATAAATGTTCGTGAAAACATTTTAGCAAGCTCAGATCACATCTGTTTCAAGTTCAGTTTGCTTTCGGATTATTTTTGTTTTTATGTAAACGCAGATATGTACAGTTTTGCACGTTTTCACACATAATAACTCCTCAAGTGTTTCACAAGTAAATGATGCAAAAAAAATGATAAAATAGTTAATATAGTTAGAAAATTTGCATTCTTTGGTTGCTGCTTTTCACTGGAGTATATATTGACCTTCACTAGAACATAAGTTGATCTGTAACTGGAGCCTAACCTCTCTAATCCAGACTTACATTAACCATAGATTTTTTTCTAATATCCTATCTCACTCAACTATCGTTTCTGACTCTTGTCTCACAAGCAATCTTTAAATTTTTCCATATGTTTATTTTAATTTCTGTTCAAAAATGTTTCGCAACCAAAAAAAAAAGTTTTTATGACTTCCAATGAAGCATTGTTGAACCGTGCAACATATCATAACAGTTAGCAGACAAACTCACTGTTCGATTTTTTCATATTATTCTTTTCTTCAAAAATGTTCTTTTCGCTGAAACTCAATATCAGTCATGGCGAACTGTTGTTATATATATAGATATATAAATAACTGAGCAAGCACGTGCTGTTAACGAGATGGTTAGTGCGTTTGAACTTTGATACATCGCTGGTAGTTCGATTCTTAGAGCAGCTTTCCGAGGGTCAACTCGTCCTTCTTCTATCTTCTCGCCAGATCGGGAAAAAGAACAGAATTTTAATTGTGATTTTTAAGCCGCAGCAACACAAATCATTTTGATCTTTCACTTTTAAATGCGCGTCAGCTGAAAAAAAATCACAAAAACATTAAATAAACAAGTAAATTATAGTTCATTTTCAATTCATACCACGTTGATGCTTATTTTTCGTCCAGCTTATTTGAGTGGATAGCGGCTATTTCGGGCGCGATGATGAAATGCTAACTTACGCACGAAGAGTACCTGGAGTTTCTGGCACTCTGGAACTCTGTCCACACTGAGAATAAAGCAAACATTTGAGCGTTTATGCTCTTTCGTGCTATAGGTTCTAACAATAAAAACGTCTTCTTCTTCTTCTTTGAAACGAACAAACAAGTCACGAAGAACTTGTTATAAAAAATTTCTAAGAAAATATAAACAGCGTCATTTTGAAATTATAGCTAGCTATTTTTATAGCGCTGAATTTTTTTTCAGCTTGCCGGAGCTGGTAGTTGACATGCTTTCGTCACAAACCTTACAAGTACTGAAGATTACTATAGATAACAACCTGGTTTTAAGTCAGTAGTTTTCAAGATAAAAAACCCAAGTGATGACAACAACGTCAGCCTAGAGAATTTTCTGTTTAAGTGGTGAGCAGACATTCAGCATAAAAACAAAAGCCGTAATAACAAGGAAGCATTTATGAGTGTCTCCATCTGGAATGCCCGTCTCGTTGGATTATAGTTAATGCAGTGGAAAGATTAAGGAGATATGAGAGAAATGTTTTTATTAATAACTGAAAGAAAATAAAAAAAAACCTTCTGGAATTTTATTAAATTGGTTTACGATAGGGCTGGACATCGTTTATTGGATGCAATTCAAAACAAAGAAAAAATTATTATTATTTCTTATGTAAATTAAATTCACAACGTAAATGGAAAGGTTTTTTTGAAAAAAAAACAGAATACAAAGTTTTAAAAAATTAATTGCTTTTAAAAGAAAAAAAATGAAAACAATCGTAAGAGAAACAGAATAAGGTTGGAATGAAGAATATAGGGAGAGAAAGAGGGAGAGAAAACGAGAGATACTTAGTAAACAAGAAAACCGTAACAAACTTTGTTTTTTAAAGATCCTTTATAATTTTGTAATTCGGCGACTAAAAATTTTTTGCAAAATATTTTTTGATGGTAGTAAGTCTATAAAATATGGAAACATTAATATGTGAAATATATGAGGATTGAAAATTTAAGAAACTTTCTAATCAATACGGATTTTTAAATTTGAAAAATAAATGTCGCTTTTTTTAAATAAACTAAAAATTCAATGTTGGTTTTTCTACATAAAATTAGTAATTTTTCTTTAAATTTTAAAGTTTTAATTGATTTTTTTATAATTCACTCAAATGTTGTCCAATCGATTTCAAAATTTAATAAAATGTGAAGTCTGTTGAAAACAAGTAAAGGAAAAATGAGTTTTTCAACACAAACTTTTATTTCAAATACACTCGATTTAGAAATAAGAAAGATGTTCAAATTAATTTTTTTTGATTGAATCATGTATTGTCATCCAATATAAAGCTATGCTGAAAGTTTCAGCTTGTCAAAAAGCTGGTTAAATTTTACTTGCAAGATTTGCGTACAGAAAAGCCACACACACACACACACGCGCATACACAAACAGAGATTGTAACCTAAATAAAAGTTTTTAAAAAGTTCAATTTAGAGCTCATTTTTTTCTTTTATCAAATATTAATGTTTTGTCAGTAAATAGAACAAAAAGGCAAAAATAAAAAATTATTTTTGGCTATTTGACAAGACAAATTGCCTATAAAACCAAATAAATAATTCAGCCAGTCCACCCTAATTTAAGCTAACCCAGCCCACGCCCGTAAGTATTTTGTTCGCAAAGTAAATTTTTGAGAAATCGTAAAAAACAACTCTGGAAAATGGAAGCGGATGTTGAGAGATGACGTCGTTGTGTGTTTTATATCTGCTGGAAAATTGGCAAGGAGGTTCTTCCTTAATGGAAAATTGAAAGTGGTTGAAATAAAAAAGAGAAGTTTAAAGAAAAAAAATTTAAATTTGAAAAGAAAAAATCAGAAAATGGAGGAAATGAAAATTATGCGGTCTAAATCATCTCCGAGAAAGAATGGAACTGCATTACATAAGGAGGAAATTGTGTCTGTCTTTTCATTGATGGTGGTGTCGTGGCTGTGGTTGTGGTGGTGGTGATGATGATGATGATGATGATGATGATGATGATGATGATGATGATGATGATGATGATTATGATTATGATGAGTATGAGTATGAGTTTGAGTATGAGTACGAGTATGAGTATGAGTATGAGTATGAGTATGAGTATGAGTATGAGTATGAGTATGAGTACGAGTACGAGTATGAGTATGAGTATGAGTATGAGTATGAGTATGAGTACGAGTATGAGTATGAGTATGATGATGATGATGATGATGACGACGACGATGGTGATGACGACGACGTCGACGATGGTGACAGTGATGGTGGTCATGATGCTGATGATGATAAAATGACGACATCGTAAAAAAGTGATTCTGACGAGTATCCTGCACGCAAAATTCCTACAAAAAAGGTTCCACCGAGGATTTACATGTCTGCAATGCAAAAAAAGGTTGTTCCTCGAACTATTCGAAAGGAAGCTTACTAAATTAACGGAAATCTATAAATAAATTTAATTAGAAAACAGTGATGGGATAGGATTTTTGTGTTGACAACTTGTCGAGCGTCCGTCAGTATTCAGATGTGCTTGTGTATGCGTGCGTATGTGTGTGTTTGTGCGTGTGTGTACGTGTGTGTGTTTGTATATGTGTGTGTGTGACTGAGTGTTCCAGATGATGGAAAATATTCTTTTACGTTCGTTCTCTCAATAAATTTCTTTTACCAATATTCTGTTATTAATTTGTTCGTGTTTCTATGTCAGAGGCGCAGTGAGGAGGGGGGGACAGGGGGAACATGTCTCCGGGTGCCGTCTGCTAGGGGCGTCAGAAGGTTGTGTAGGTGTTTTAAAAATTAGTAAAAAATATTGTAGCAACAGAAAATGACAGCTCGTTTGCGGTAGCTGGCCCACGACTGTGGAACCGTCTTCCTTAAGAGGTCACCTCCGCAGAGACAATTGAAACTTTCAGAAAGAAACTAAAGACGCACTTGTTCAGTGGCCTTGATGTCCATTAGGATTTACGCCACTTAAAAAATTGTCAGACATTATTATTTAAGAAACTACTACTTTCCTTAAGTTCGGAGAAGAATAATGCTAGTTGTAAAGAGACTTTAAAAACGGCGATTCTATCAGAAAAGTCAAACCACGAGTTGTTGGGATAGTTCTCAGAAGGAAGTTTGTTCAAAAAACCTGCCAGAAAGTGGAGGAATAATGCAATTAAGATGGCACTTTATTATGTTGCGTGTCTTTTGGTGAAATAAACATTGTCTCCTTGCTTGTCGAAATTTTGTTTTTAAATCGCTTTTGGCAAGGAAAAGTCGTTCTTGTTGCCGTAGATGTAACTATTCTAAGGCATTGACTGCTAGAGAGATTAAACTCCTAAAACAGTTTTTGAATTTGACTGATTTTAATAAATACACTAAATTTTGAAAACTTCGGTTTTTTTTCAATTTTTGAAAGCTCAGGTTAAAGATTCAATTTTTTTTTAAATCCGTGTTTTAGATTGTTTTTATTACCAATGCTTTTATTAACTCGTCGGCTCTGTTTCTCTGTCTGTTTCTCTGTCTGTTTCTCTGTCTGTTTCAAATCTTGCAATCAATTTTTGAGTCACTTCCTGATGATACATTTTTTTCAAATTTTGCATACATGCTCAAGATAGAAGACAATGCAATATTCAATTATTAGTTTTACAATAAGTCAATTAATTTAGTTAATTTTCTTGAGGATTTTATCGAGGGGTTTCTTGAGGGTTTTCTTGAGGGTTTTCTTGAGGGTTTTCTTGAGGGTTTTCTTGACCATAAAACGCTAACCGACTGACAGACTATTTTACCAAGTTAACACGAACCACACTCACTGACCGCGATTCTCAAGCGTGTACGAAATTTTCATGAAAATAGTTGAGATATTTAAATTCGATGCTTTTTGATGATATTTTTATTATTATTACCAATGCTTTTATTAACTCGTCGTCTCTGTTTCACTGTCTGTCTGTTTGTTTCTCTGTCTGTTTCAAATCTTGCAATCAATTTTTGAGTCACTTCCTGATGATAGATTTTTTCAAATTTTGCATACATGCTTAAAATAGAAGACAATGCAATATTCAATTATTAGTTTTACAATAAGTCAATTAATTTAGATAATTTTAATTAATTTCGATATTTCAATATAATTAAGATATTTCATTTCGACTTTAACATAAAATAAAAGAGTAATATAAGAAAAAATTGATTGCAAAATTTGTGTTTTAATTACATTTAAGAGCATTGGTTTTAAAAATTCGTTTTTAATTTACTTGTTATAACTCCGGTTTCCTTTTTTGAGTTTTTGATTTTCAAAAATTTGGGTTTCACGTTGTCAAAAATTCGGGTTTGGATTTCGTTATCCAAAGAAGACCGGGTAGTATCAGACTTCGGGTTCTGGTCGGGTAGCCGTGACATCCCTACAACTTGATGATGATCATTAAAGAAATGGTGCTGCTGATGAAATTTCTGATGATGATGATAATGATGATAATGATGAAAATGATGAGGCGTCAATTATTTAGGCCACAAAGCCTGCAAAAGTTAGGAAATTCCTTTCATTCCTGCTCAAATAACCACCGCCTCCTAATCTAATTCGCACCCTCGAAAAAAGTGCTTTGAAGTGGACGGGGGGTGGTAAGTGGACCAGTGGGCGGGGGGAGGTAAGTGAACCAGTGGGGCAGTTGTTGAACCTGAATTGAGTTTATCAATTTAAATAAAGTACCGACTGGTGAAGTGATATTCACGTAGTAATGTGGAGACGATAGTGGTTGTGGTGGTGGTTGTAATGGTGGTGGTGTAGACGGGGATAGCGGTGGTGGTTGTGGCGGTGGTGGTTGTGGCGGTGGTGGTTGTGGCGATGGTGGTTGTGCTGGTGGTAGTGGTGATGATGATGTTATTGTAGAATGTAGAATCTTGCGTGTCAACTCTTTTTGATGGATTTGCATCTACAATCTGATTCCGTGCTTAAGTGTTTCGAAGAGAAAATAAGCAATTAATTTATCGCATTCAAACAACAACAACAACAACAACAGCAACAACACAAACAACAAAAGCACAGAAGCAAACGAATGAATGAAGACGTGAGCAGAAATCTTTACAGCAACAATGGTGGAAGAATTTACAACAGAAATGTCCGGATGTCGAGTCGAAAAAAAAGAGAGAGAGAGAGAAAAAGAGAGAAAAAGAGAGAAAGAGAGAAGATGAGAGAGAGAGAGAGGGAGAGAGGGAGAGAAAAAAAGCGGTTCTGCTGTATAAAACACAGGATTTGATTAATCGCTTATGAGGATTGTTGTCCTTGCGGTGGTAATTGTGGTCGTGGACGATTAATCGGAGGTGATGCTGATAATGATGATAAGTTCAATGATGGTGATTGTGATGATGATGATGATGATGATGATGATGATGATGACGACGACGATGAGGATGGTGATGATGATGATGATGATGACGATGACGATGACGATGACGATGACGATGACGATGACGATGACGATGACGACGACGACGATGATGATGATGATGATGATGATGATGACGACGATGACGATGACGATGATGATGGTGATGATGATGATGATTGTGGTTATAGTTGGACAGTAGGAACCACAGCTC
This sequence comes from Erpobdella octoculata, assembly GCA_963978895.1. Classification (NCBI taxonomy): domain Eukaryota; kingdom Metazoa; phylum Annelida; class Clitellata; order Hirudinida; family Erpobdellidae; genus Erpobdella; species Erpobdella octoculata. The sequence goes on along the minus strand of OZ022245.1, from coordinate 1,949,566 downwards.
GACTTGACTCGTTGACGTGTGAGTCACATCAGGTACTTCTCGTCTAATGACAATTTCATCGTTACAAGTCAATTTCACGACCGACGTTTGATGCTCACATAGGAAGTTTCACTGACATGGAGCTTAGCTGGATTGGCAGTCGTGACGCTCCTATTAATTAACATCTCATTATCAATCTCCTTGGCCATTCTATTTATAACCATCGTATTAACAAATAGGTCACCATTTTATTAATAACCATCTCATTAACAAATGGTGACTGCTCCTTGGCCATTCTATTAATTAACATCTCATTAACAAATAGTTCACTGCTCCTTGGCATATTAATAACCATCTAATTAACAAATGGGTTACTGCTCCTTCACCATTCTATAAATTAACATCTCATTAACAAATGGGTCACTGCTCATTGACCCCGGAAACGCAAGGAGGAGACATGACTTTTTTGTGTTATTCTAATTTTTAATTAAATGTTCTCTTATGCTTTCTTTCCTGTAAACAAATCCTTCAAGCTTAAACATATATTATTTATGGGCTAATCCCTTATGACAATGCCGTCTATCAAATTTGGATTTTTTTTCTAAAACATCATATTTCAATTTCAACTTTTTTTTTATTTATCGCAGGTTTATAGTATAAAAAAATCAAATCACAATGAAAACTATATTTTCTATCGGCTAATTCTTAAATTAAAAAGATAAATTTAACCGTTCGAACCAAAAAACTCGGCGCATGGCAAAGTAATCTATCAAAATTCGGGTAACCGCTTACCAAAAATTATAATTTTAAGAAGCATAAATTATGTTAAATACTTTGGCAAAATTTGCAGCTGCAGGTGGTCACAGACATTTGTGATTATGTGTGACGAAAAGGGAGAAGTCAGAGAACTCTGACGTCACATTTAAAAAAGAATTTAGTCATTATTCTTATTATTATTATTGTTATTATTATTAAATTATTATTTCAGCACGTCAGTTTATAAAATTAAAGATGAAACAACATTAAATTCAGAGTGTGGGGGGGGGTTTGAATTTGTATGAAAACGTGTGACAAGGAGGGAGAGGGGGTCAAAAATCGTTTAAAATTGTGCCACGTGGAATCGTGCCACGTGACATCTATGGACGTTCCACATAAAGCTTGCACAATATTGCAGAAGAGTTTGATGAATAATTTTCAAAAACAAAAAATCTGAAAAAACCATAAAATGTTATTTTGAAGAAAAAAAAAGATTTAAATTTTTTAAATTTTTTTTTATGTTTTAAAAAAGAACAAATTGGAATAAACCTTGAATTAACATCAAACAGATTAACCAGCTTTAAATTAAAAGCTGTCGAATTTCAAATTATTTTGTATTTTTGACAAAATATTTATGTTTAGTTTTGGTAATTTAATTTTATTTGTTTTTCATCAATATAAGTTGATCTATTCTAAATTTTATTCTAAATTCTCATCGAAATTTTATTCTACAATCACGTCTATACTTTCATCATTATTTTATTCTACGTTCTCATCAACATCAACATTTTATTCTACAATCACGTCTACACTTCCATCATCATTTTATTCTACGTTCTCATCAACATTTTATTCTACAATCACGTTTACACTCTCATCGACATTTTATTACACAATCACTTCTACACTAATGCCCCATATTTTTATCATCAAATTATTCGACATTCCATCCCACTTTCTATGCTAATTGAATTACGTTTTCATTCTTCAGCGATAGGGACCGGTCTTAAGTTTGTGAAAAGGTCTGTAAAAAGGTACGTCTGGTGGCTTTGTGACTACCGAAGTCGAAAGCAGTCAGAATTGAATAAGTTGCTTTAAGATGCTTTTAAGAGGCTCGAATTTGCATTTATAATAACTCAAAATCTATTTTAAAAACGTTTCGAAACTCACAAAAATAGGAACTGCGTGAAGATTTTCTTGGTTTCTTAGTACCGGATCTACATAGAAAACAAGATAGAGAGAAAGAAAATAAAGATGAAGATTCAAAACAGTGATGGAAAGAAATGAAGACATCCAGGGACCCCCCACTCCACAACTGCCCGGGAGCTATTAGCACCTTTAAGACCGCATTAGGGAAATGTAGTGGGGGTCGATGGTGGTAGATGAAGTGGTCGTAATTGCCGTTAGAGTTATAGATATGACGCTCTTGGCGACAAAAAGAATAAAAAACTTACGATATTAAAACGACAACCTCTTGTTTAAGAACTTCCATATTCTAGTTCTAATCTTGTAACGTTTTTAGTGCGTGCGTGCGTGTGCGTGTGTGTGTGTGTGTGTGTTTGAGCGTGTGCGTGTGAGAGTAATTGTGGGAATGATTGCGTGCCTGCTTGTTTAATGCTTGTGCGGTTTAACGTGTTAGTTTTGTGAATAAGAGATAATTCGATTTAATCCTAAAAAAAATACTTTTAACCGCCTGATGAACATGACTGGATTAGACCGGAGCCGCATTCATTATTAAAATATTATTATTATTATTATTAATATTATCACTAACTGAAATATTTATTAATTTTATATTCATTTAAAGTTCGTAGGAATGTGATAAAAAAATGTGTTCTATTAAAAAAGTATGTTGGAATAATATTTAAGTGGTTGAGTGTGAAAATGTTTTGAGTTGGGGTTTGAAATTACAGTGTCAACAGAAATTATTTATAACTACATTTTTTCATGTATGATAATTGGACACAACACAATACATCCAATAACTATCTAGTAAAATCGTCATTTGTAATTTAAAATAATTAGCGATAAATTAACTTTCATTTCCTGGTAACGTTCACCCATCCGTTACACAGCGTGTAGAAAATCCACCTCGAACGTTCGTTCCTGATTGGTCCGTTGAGGGGCACGTGATATTGAGTGCCCTGTCATATTTTTGATTTAAAACAGGTGTTGGAATAAAATATTAATTCTATTTTTTCATTTTTTTTCTCTCAACTTCTCCTTTTCTGTTATTTATTTATCTTTCTGTTTATTTATTTATTTTTTCTTTCTTTCTCACACTCTCTATTTTTATTTCACTCCCTCCTTTTTGTTTTTTCTCTCTCTTCTCTTTCTCTCTCTCTCTTTCTCTTTTTCCTACCCCGTTATTTTGCAGCAAATACATCGACGTTTAATTTTTGCGATTGTTCAACTTTCCTTCAATCCATGAACACTCTTTCTTTTTTTTTATTTATTCAACATTTCCGACTAATACCATAATCTGTCGGCTTTAAATAAAATTAAAATTTATTTAAAAAAAATTTTTTTAACACCTGGATTAGCAGCTTACCTGAATCCTCAAAGTGCGAAAACTCCAATAAATAAACAAAAATATTTGGAATAATCCAAACACTGCTAAAACATCTAAAAAATCGTTTAACTGCGGTTCTAAATTAATTGTATCATCATCATCATCACCATCATCATCATCATCATCATCATCATCATCATCAGCATCATCATCATCGTCGTCGTCGTCATCATCGTTGTCGTCATCATCATCGTCGTCGTCATCATCGTCGTCATCGTCATCATCGTCATCATCGTCGTCATCGTCATCATCGTCGTCGTCATCGTCGTCGTCATCGTCATCGTCATCGTCATCGTCATCATCATCATCATCATCATCATCATCGCGGTTTGTCATTTATACTATCATTATCATAACCGTCGTCGCAATCTTAGTTTACGAGCCATAATGGCGAGGGACATCTCTGCTCGCATCATTGAGCTTAAAGCCCAAGATTTTTTTTGAGGATCAAATCTTTCTCAGTTTGGAAAGAAAATTATTTGCTTTCAACCCCGTTCATCCTTTGTCTTCTAAACCTCGGTCAACTAGCCACCTGCCCCTCTCCCTCCCCCCCGTTGCAGTCCATTCCTGATCCTCACATCGGAAGTTGAAAGTTGAAACCTTACCAGCGCTATTTTTTGAGTGCTTCGATGAGCTTTTTATGAATTTTTCGAGCAAATTTACTTTAAAATTCTTGAACTAGGAATTCAATTTTTTATGTTTGTTTGTTTGTTTCAAGCTTTATCCTTAATTTTTTCTTTCTTTTTTCTCCTTTTCTTTCTTTTTCTCTTTCTCTTTCTTTTTCTCTTTCTTTTTCTCTTTCTCTTTCTCTTTCTCTTTCTCTTTCTCTTTCTCTTTCTCTTTCTCTTTCTCTTTCTCTTTCTCTTTCTCTTTCTCTTTCTCTTTCTCTTTCTCTTTCTCTTTCTCTTTCTCTTTCTCTTTCTCTTTCTCTTTCTCTTTCTCTTTCTCTTTCTCTTTCTCTTTCTCTTTCTCTTTCTCACTTTTTCTTTTTTTTTTCAAATTTCCAAAACCTAATGACCTCCAGGGGGCCTCCGAAGGTTTGCCGGCATACAAAGAAGAACAATCAATCCATAATTAGCGGTTATTTTTCTATTTCATAAAACCAAGAGAAATGACTGAAATGAGAAGCAGATCAAAAATAGCGAGAAAGAAACAAACAGAGAAACAGAGAAAGAGAACAATTAAGCCGTTAAAAACCAGTTTTCTTCACAAATCCCTTATATTTTTGGATTTGCCGTTTTATCATTAATTGCAAAAAAAAAATTTAAATGTCAATTTTGAATTAATATATGTAGCGGGGTACCCGGCGTTGCCCGTAATTTTTAGACGTGTTTCTAAAGCGGGAAAGCGACCGGGAGCGGGAAAGCAACCGGGAGCGAGAGAACGACCCGGAGCGGGGGAGCAAGCGGGAAAGGAAACGAGAGCGAAAGAGACAAGCATTAGAAAAATCTCTAAAAACCCTGGGCAGCCCCGGGCAACTCCGGGTACCCCGGCTAGTTTATATATATAGATAAAAAATTTATTAAATTTCATAAACTCACAAAACTGGAATTGAACATATAAAATTAAAAATGAGTATGTACGTGAAGCCGTTACTAAAATGTTAGTAAATTATTGGCTTCTGAAAATTATTTATTGATGCGTAAGTAATAATCTTTCAAAAACTTTGGCTGGGGACCCATAATGGATCTTGGACGAACTATCCTGATCCAGGCAATTGTTTCTCTGGCAGTCCATCCATACTTTTTCATTATGTAACATCCAATCATTGTGCCCGTTCTTCCGAGACCAGCTAAACAATGAACAGCCACTGTTTCTCCTCTCTCGTCGGCTTCGTCACAAATTTTAAGGAATTTTTCGACAAGTTCTATAGATGGAACAGTTCCGTCATCAAAGTAGAGTTCGTAGTGGTTAATTCCAGCATCTGTGAAAATTTTGGAATCGTAGAGATTATCATTTAGACGAACAACTACTTTGATGTTATGAGATTTGAAATAGCTCAACAGTTTTTCAGTAGGGACGCAATTCATCGCTTCTTCTCTTTTTGGACTACTGAAAGCTAACATTTTATTTGGAACTACCCAACTTGTGTAGTCATTTTTATAGGAATCGTTGAACGATGCACTGTCGAACGAATTCATATTGAAAAAATTGTCCTTCAAAGCTCTGTAAAAACCCTTAAGGCAATCAAGAAGACTTAAACCAAAAGATTTGGTAGAAATGCGTAGAGTAAAATCTTTATATGTTATAAAAGGACCCATTTCATTAAGTATTGCGTAAGCATTTTTTGGCAAGTAATTCAACTTGATTAGCATGAATGTTCCAACAAGAAACGCCATGTTGACCATTTTTTCAGATCCATTAGTAGACTGGGGATCTTCGTAAACGATTAGTTGTTTGTTTTCATCCAAGGTTCTTTTAAGAACACTTTCTATTTGATTATTAACATCGAAGATGGTGCTGAGAAGGCTTGGGCCAAAATATCCATTTGGCTCCTTGGTCAAGCAGTCGAACTTCACACATTCGTACTTGCTGCACGATTTTGCCTCTTTGGCGGAAGCAAAGTAAAACTGGTCGGGAATTATTGTTACCATTAGAGAATAATTATTCATTGGACTAAAATGCATAATTTTTTTAAGACAATTTCTTTAACAGCTATTAAATTTGAGTTTTCAAACTTCTCCTTTTTTTGAGGCTACACCAAACTTTACAATTATTTATTGTCCTTCATTGACAGGAAATTCAACATACAAAAATCACACACACAGATATATATATATATATATATATATATATATATATATATATATATATATATATATATATATATATATATATATATATATATATATATATATATATATATACAAGCGGAAACGGGAGAACAAGGGGGAGCGAGCAAGAGAGAAGATCAATAGAAAAACTTTAAAAAACCCCGGGCATTGTACACTTGATTGCTCTTCGAGATTGATTTTTTTTAATTGTCACATTTTTTTACATTAAACTTTTAATAAAAAAAACCAAAAGAATTTATAAGGCAAAACAACGCTTGCTGGGTCAGCTAGTTCATTTATAAATATCTATCTATCTGCCATTTGGCAGGAACAATTTTTCTAGCCAAATTCTAGACCTTTCGGTATAAGACTCGCTATTCGAGACTACAATTAGTCAAAAACGTTTCCGTTAAACTTTTATCGTTAGACCTACGGACCGTTTCAACTTTATTAGTCACTAGCGGGGTACCCGGCGTTGCCCGGGGTTTTTAGAGATTTTTCTATCGTTTTTCTCTCTCGCTTCCGTTTCCATCTTGGATGTACCTGCCCACACGTCGCTGTGGCTCAGTTAGTTTTAAAAGCGTTGCTGCGATCTCAGAAAAAATGAGTTTTTAGAGGTTTTTCTAAAGCGGGAAAGCAACCGGGAGCGAGAGAACGACCCGGAGCGGGAGAGCAAGCGGGAAAGGAAACGGGAGCAAGAGAGCAAGCGGGAAAGGAAACGGGAGCAAGAGAAACAAGCATTAGAAAACCCTCTAAAAACCCTAGGCAGCGCCGGGCAACTCCGGGTACCCCAGCTAGTTTATATATATAGATAAAAATTTTTATTAAATTTCATAAACTCACAAAACTGGAATTGAACAAACAAAATTAAAAATGAGTATGTACGTCAAGCCGTTACTAAAATGTTAGTAAATTATTGGCTCCTGAAAATTATTTATTCATGCGTAAGTAATAATCTTCCAAAAACTTTGGCTGGGGACCCATAATGGATTTTGGACGAACTATCCTGATCCAGGCAATTGTTTCTCTGGCAGTCCATCCATACTTTTTCATTATGTAACATCCAATCATTGTGCCCGTTCTTCCGAGACCAGCTAAACAATGAACAGCCACTGTTTCTCCTCTCTCGTCGGCATCGTCACAAATTTTAAGGAATTTTTCGACAAGTTCTATCGACGGAGCAGTTGCGTCATTAAAGTAGAGTTCGTAGTGGTTAATTCCAGCGTCTGTGAAAATTTTGGAATCGTAGAGATTATCATTTAGACGAACAACTACTTTGATGTTATGAGATTTGAAATAGCTCAACAGTTTTTCAGTAGGGATGCAATTCATATCTTCTTCTCTTTTTGGGCTACTGAAGGCAAACATTTTATTTGGAACTACCCAACTTGTGTAGTCATTTTCATAGGAATCGTTGAACGATGCACTGTCGAACGAGTTCATATTGAAAAAATTTTCCTTCAAAGCTCTGTAAAAACCATTGAGGCAATCAAGAAGACTTAAACCAAATGATTTGGTAGAAATGCGTAGAGTAAAATCTTTATATGTTATAAAAGGACCCATTTCATTAAGTATTGCGTAAGCATTTTCTGGCAAGTAATTCAACTTGATTAACATGTATGTTCCGACAAGAAACGCCATGTTGACCATTTTTTCAGCTCCATCAGTAGACTGGGGATCTTCGTAAACGATTAGTTGTTTGTTTTCATCCAAGGTTCTTTTAAGAACATTTTCTATTTGATTATTAACATCGAAGACGGTGCTGAGAAGACTTGGGCCAAAATATCCAGTCGGCTCCTTGGTCAAGCAGTCGAACTTTACACATTCGTACTTGCTGCACGATTTTGCTTCTTTGGCGGAAGCAAAGTAAAACTGGTCTGGAATTATTGTTACCATTGAAGAATAATTATTCATTGGACTAAAATCCATAATTTTTTTTAAGACAATTTCTTTAACAGCTATTAAATTTGAGTTTTCAAATTTTTATGTACTTCATTGACAGGAAATTCAACATACAAAATCACACACACAGATATATATATATATATATATATATATATATATATATATATATATATATATATATATATATATATATATATATATATATATATATATATATATATATATATATATATATATATATATATATATATATATATATATATATATATATATATATATATATATATATATATATACAAGCGGAAACGGGAGAGGTTTTTTATCATATTTCTCTCTTGCTCCCGTTTCCTTCCCCGCTTGTTTTCCCGTCTCCGTTCCCGCTTGCGCTCCCGTTTCCATTCCCGCTTGCTCTCCCGTTTCCGTTACCGCTCGCGCTCATTTTTTCTTTTCCACTCTTTCATAACTTATTTTAGCCCATAAAACGTAAAATAGATTTGCTAAAAGTTGCTTGAAGCAAGGATGTCTTGATATATCAAGATATCCTTGCTTGAAGCCTTCAAAGGTTGTTACGTAAACAAAATTTGAATTTTATTACGCAATTACCTTCGGTGGTCGTACATACGAACTTTTGGCCTGGAAAGTTAAGAAGGGGAAAAGTTAAGAAGCTTTGGACTCTTTCTCCGATCCCCCGGCTCAGGGGGCCAAAAAACCTTCCGGGCCAAAAATGCCTATACATAATCATTGCATAAGTCAAGGAGAATCAAATATAGAGAAAAAAATTTGAAATCCGTCACAAAATGAGCGTGGCGGAGCGGGTGAGTGAGCGGGAACTATATATATATATATATATACATACATATACATACATAAATGAGCGAAAACGGGAACGGGAAGCCAACCGAGAGCGAAAGATAGAGCGGGAAAGGGAAAGCGACCGAGAACGGGAAAGCAACCGGGAGCGGGAAAGCGACCGGGAGCTGGAAAACGACCGAGAGCGGGAAAGCGACGGGGAGCGGAAAAGCGACCGGGAGCGGAAAAGTGACCGGGAACGCGACGGGAACGGGAAAGCGGAGAAGGAAACTGAAGCGAGAGAGACAAACATTAGAAAAACCTCTAAAAACCCCGGGCAACGCCGGGTGCCCCCGCTAGTTTATTTATAAATATCTATCTATCTGCCATTTGGCAGAAACAACTTTTCGAGCCAAATTCTCGACTTTTCAATATAAAACTCGCTGTTCGAGACTACAATTAGTCAAAAACTTTTCCGTTTAACTTTTATTGTCAGACCTACGGACCGTTTCAACTAGCAGGGTACCCGGCGTTGTCCGGGGTTTTTATCGGTTTTTATATCGTTTTTCTCTCTCGCTCCCGTTTCCTTCTTGGATGTACCTGCCCACGCGTTGCTGTGGCTCAGTTAGTTTTAAATGATGAAAAATAAAAGCGTTGCTGCAATCTCAGAAAAAAATGAAATTCACAGACACTTGTTATGAAAATATTCTGCTTACACAATTACATTTTTATTGAAAGCTGTTTATTGTTTATTATAAACATTTCAGAGTGTTGTTTTAATTAAACTAATTTATTCAAGTGCTTGTGGATACACGATATTTTTGGTTTTTCCATCTTGTGCATACGCGAATAGAGCAGAAGGTTTTCCAACTCGTGAACAGCCCACATACAATTGGCCATGCGAAAAGCACGGATTTTCCAAATCTAGTCCAAACACTTGTAACGATTGTCCCGGCGTTTTGCTGATTGTCATAGCAAAAGCAAGTCGCACAGGAAATTTTAAACGTTTG
>OZ022245.1:1869781-1937281 GCA_963978895.1 Erpobdella octoculata | reverse complement strand
GTGTGTGTGTATAAGTTTGTGTATGTGTGTATGCGTTGTGTATGTGTGTATAAGTGTGTGTATGTGTGTATGCGTGTGTGTGTTTATGTGTGTATGTGTGTATGCTTGTATGTGCATATGTGTGTATGTTATGCGTGGGTGTATGTGTACTTGTATGTGTGTGTACTGCTTGTTTGTTTGTTTTTCATGATGATGATTTCATCCAGCCTTCGACTTGTTGCCTCTAAAATAGAAAATTGATTGGCTACAAACAGGTGTGGCCACAAGCAAGGCATAGTTCTAATTATAAGTCTGTTTTTAGTGTTTTTAGGTGTTATTTTTAGCTTATTTATGAAAAAACATAAACAATATATTTGAATACGCAATGCTCTTTTTCATTTGTCTCAATTTAATTCTGAATTAATCACATAAAACTTTGAGCTGCGACATCTAAATCGTAGGTTTTTAAATTTAAAACTTTAATTGATTGTTTGTTTGTTTGTCTGTTTTCAGGTCTCCCCACAGAGGTCTACGAGATCTGGGAAGCTTACCCGTGGATCTTCGGGCAAACGTACTGCGTCCTGAAGACTTACTTCCTCGATCTGACATCATCAGCTTCTGTCCTGACCATCACGGCGTTCACCGTCGAGCGCTACTTTGCCATACGCTACCCGCTGGTGGCCCACACTTCTTCGGACGCCAACCTCAGACGGGTCCCGGGCGTCATATTCCTCATCTGGGTTGCTGCCGGCATCATTTCCATTCCCTACCCCACCCATATGGCCGTTGACTACGAGCTGTCCAGCCCTGAAACGCGTGGGTATTTAAGTCGGCTGTTGTGTGTATATGTGTGCATGCGCTTGTGTTAGGTTTATGACAGTTTATGTATGTATGTATGTATGTATGTATGTATGTATGTGTGTGTGTGTATGTATGTATGTATGTATGTATGTATGTATGTATGTGTGTGTGTGTGTGTGTGTATGTATGTATGTATGTATGTATGTATGTATGTATGTATGTATGTATGTATGTATGTATGTATTTATGTATGTATGTATGTATGTATGTATGTATGTATGTATGTATGTATGTATGTATGTATGTATGTATGTATGTATGTATGTATGTATGTATGTATGTATGTATGTATGTATGTATGTATGTATGTATGTATGTATGTATGTATGTATGTATGTATGTATGTATGTATGTATGTATGTATGTATGTATGTATGTATGTATGTATGTATGTATGTATGTATGTATGTATGTATGTATGTATGTATGTATGTATGTATGTATGTATGTATGTATGTATGTATGTATGTATGTATGTATGTATGTATGTATGTATGTATGTATGTATGTATGTATGTATGTATGTATGTATGTATGTATGTATGTATGTATGTATGTATGTATGTATGTATGTATGTATGTATGTATGTATGTATGTATGTATGTATGTATCTATGAGGTAATGTTGATTAGGTTTGACACTCCCAATTATTGATTTTGTTTATGAGAACTATAGTTTACCCGCCTCCCCCCCCCTGGTCAGTGGTCATTGACCTTTCAGAGATCGTCCGTGATGGGGTGACACTATGAGTTAGCGCGCTGGGTGACACCGACCCTATCGGGACGCCACTGGTACCAAAGATCTTTAAGACTCCTTGCAGAGAACTAATTAGTTGGCTGGAGATGCTCATGCCCAGTGAAAAGCGGAATCGAACCGCGTCATTTTGCGCCGGCTTATTTCAAGTGGAGTCTCGTTTGCTGTTTGAAACTTTGTTTCATTTTAGAGAAACAAGGAAGAAGATGCGGCCAAGAAACGATCGATTTAAATCATCAAAATAATATAATACAATATAGTTTTAATATTGTATTAATACAATATAGTTTTAATATTGTGTTAATACAATGTAGTTTTGTATATAATATATTAATACAATATAGTTTTAATATTGTATTAATACAATATAGTTTTAATATTGTATTAATACAATGTAGTTTTAATATTGTATTAATACAATATAGTTTTAATATTGTATTAATACAATATAGTTTTAATATTGTATTAATACAATATAGTTTTAATATTGTATTTATACAATATAGTTTTAATATTGTATTAATACAACGTTGTTTTAATATTGCATTAATACAATCATGCAGGCCCGGATTAACTATTAGACAAACAAGGTATGTTCCTTGGGCACCAATAATACAAGCAGTTTCAATATCGTATTGATGCAATGTAGTTTCAAAAATGCATTTAATGAATGTAAATAAATGTATAATATAGTATTATGTAGTAGCAAGTTCATATGACGTACCAGTTGAATATCAACATATTCTAATTTATTATTGTAGTTTTTTTGGTTTTGAGAATAAAAAATAATTAATAAATTTTATTAAATAAATTATTAAATCTTTTCATGATTGACGACCTTAAATGTCATTTAACGATCTGAATGATTTATTGGATCTATATTATTTCATCATTTTCATTTATTCTACTATTTGATGCAGAGATCTTTTTTTTTCTTTGAAAAACTAAATAAATATTGAAATAAAACGAAGAAAAATAATAAAACAAACAGAGCAAATAAATGAATTAATGAATGGTCGATGAATGAATGAATTAATAATGAATGAATGAATTAATAATGAATGAATGAATTAATAATGAATGAATGAATTAATAATGAATGAATGAATTAATAATGAATGAATGAATTAATAATGAATGAATGAATTAATAATGAATGAATGAATTAATAATGAATGAATGAATTAATAATGAATGAATGCATTAATAATGAATGAATGAATTAATGAATGAATAATGAATGAATTAATTAATAATGAATGAACGAATGAATGAATGATGAACAGTTGATCGTATGAATTATGAACAAATGAAAATTGCAAAATAACTTCATCAAAACAATAACACATGTCATAGCACGGATCAAACAAACATTAAATCCAGTCTTCTATTTTTCTCTTTTCAATCACTCTTTATCTCCACGCAGTGGAAATCCTGGAAGAGTCACTGCTCTGCGCCATCGAAAAGCCCTGGAGAGACTTCTACAAGCCCGTGCTTCTCTTCAGCTTCATCTTCCTTTTCCTCATCCCGATCACTATCATCACCATCCTCTACGTTCTCATCGCCATCACCATTAGCAGGTCTGCCAGGGCCAGGAGCTACAACCAGCCAGGCAGGGGATTGGACGGGAGTCTCAGCGGGCACAGCCATCCTACTGCAGCCAGCCAGTCGCACAAGGCTGTCTTGAAGATGCTCGGTTAGCCGATGTAGAGCTGACTTTCATTTCGTGAAAATATATGTATACAGATGTGTGGATAGTTATACAGATGGTAATTCTTTGAATCACTAGAGATAACCCGTCAAAAATTACGGATTTTTTTTTAAAATTTTATTTAATATTATTTTTCGATTGCAGCGAATCTTTTGTATCTTTACGGCTGACAGCGTGTACAATTGCGAAATAACTTTTAATATTTAAATAAATTAAAAAATGTTTACCTTACTTTTAACTGTCCCTCCTCCTTTATCCAGGCATGGGACTGGCTCGCAATTAGCGAGGCGGAGTTAAAAAACACTATGACACGAGATTTATATATATATATATATATATAGATATATAAATTAACTTGCCATAGATAACAAATCGTCACGCAAAAACGTCTTACACAGACGTGGGTTATTATAATATATATATATATATATATATATATATATATATATATATATATATATATATATATATATATATATATATATATATATATATATATATATATATATATATATATATATATATATATATATATATATATATATATATATATATATATATATAATTTATAGAAAGAAAGATATTAAATGTTTGCAGATCTTGGAAGATTTCTTTTGTAGTCAATCAATGATCAAAATACCTTATGTAGGGCTTTTTTCATCAATTTAGAAGCTCTCTGATGACGAGTTTCATGATCCCTGGTGCGCAATACTATAAAATAAAATAAGTTAACAGTTCATTTATGTTCTAGGTGTCAATTACACTAAGAACAATGTCGTAACACAGTAAAACTAAAAGCGCAATTTATTAAAACAAAAAAAAGATAGGCAAGCCTCTTTCTAACGACACTAATTTGCTATGACTTCCTTTCCTTTTTGACGTCCGACCAAAACCGTATCACAATGGCGGAACAAATTTACCCCAGGAAGCTGGTGTGGCAATAAACCACCCCTAATTGAATCACGCTATTAGTGTTATTTGCTAGGGCGTCTGTGCCGTAGGGAGGCGTTAGGGCGGACCGAGGGGTGATATGATAACGAAGCATCAGAAACGCCTTTTCGCATTCTTTATTCTTCTTCTAAATTCGAGGTTTTTGACATTTCATCATATTATCATCACACCCTCCCTGGATGCGGGAATGTGGAGAGAGAGAGATAGATAGAGGCGATGAGTTAACGTCAGCTTCACAATTTCCATTTAGTAAGAAAATGCATGTGAATCTAATCGGAAGTTTATGGCACTCGGGGTCAATTTAATAGATTGGCGGGTCATTCAAGAGAGATGGCCCGCAAATAGCTGGCATTAATTTCAAGACACCGATAAAAGGGGTTTTCTCTTTATTTCTTGTTTTATTACTTTTCCATTTCATCTTCTTCAAATCTCGGCTTGGTAAATTTAAAATATTTTATAAACGAAATTTAGCTGGTCGATTTATTGATTATTAAAAAATATACTATGATGATTTAATATAGAATTATTTTCTTAACTAGCAATAAAATAAATTGTTTATCAATAAAAACAGGATCTAGCAAACCAATATTATTTTCATTCCTCTGAATAGCTTGACGATATGCACCATATATGTACATATAACTTAAAAATAAAAAAGTTAAAATGATAATTTTTTTTTAATTTCAAGGCAGATATTTATACATAAAAATTTTTTAAGCAATAAAAATAACAAAAAATCTTCCTTGGACAGATTTTTTTGAATTTTGTATTCTACTTTTTTTTATTCGCCTTGCCTAATTTAAAACCACGCGTCAGTCTGTCCAGTGGCGAATCCAGAAATTCCTTGTGGGGGGGGGATACACCTATATCTCCCCCTCCCTGAATCAGTCCCTGAGTCTGCTAGATTTGTGATTTGTTAAATATTTTTCCAGTTGCCGTAGTAGTGGCGTTCTTCGTCTGCTGGGCACCTTTCCATGCGCAGCGACTCATGTCCGCCTACATAAACGACTGGTCCACATTTCTACTGGCCATTCACAACGGACTATTCTACGTTTCAGGTATTTTAATCGTACTTTTTATGTTGTTTATTTATTATTTTTTTTTGGACTAGAGCCTATAACCACAACTCTGGTGGATCTCGCAACATTTTTGAGCGCGCTTTTAGGACATTCGTTTAAATGGCGCATCAGAAAAACCTTAAATAGTAACCTTAATTATTAATAATAGAATGTCCTAATATCAATGCATTGGCCGATATCATACATTGAATTATAAAATGAACGTAAGCAATTAATTCTTAGTTATATTAAAACATCCGGTCATTTAACAGGCATCTTGTATTATTTCGCCTGTACGGTCAACCCGATCTTGTACAACTTGATGTCCCGTAAGTACAGACAGGCGTTCAAGGAGACCCTTTGCCGGAGCTGCTGGAAGTCAACTGGCAACCTGAACTTGCAGAGGACGAGCGGCGTCTTCAGGAGTGCAACCCAGTACGCGACAACGAGCCAGAGATTCACGGCCCAGCAGAACAATAACAGCAGTGTGAACAACCACTACGTTGACTCGAGAATCGTCATGAACCATTACCATCCCGTCATGACCGGTTGATCTTGAAGCGACGGGCCGGAGAGTACAACATCGACCCAGTTCTTTGGGTCGAGAATCTTTTTCAGATATTAGATAACCAGCAAGCACTCGGGTCAAATATGTAGGACCCATCATCCTGGTCGAATGTTTCTCATTCCCACACACTGTTTATTACATCCTCACTGCAATAAAAATCTGTTCATGAAATGGTTTCCAGCCGCTTAATCTAAACACTGTCTCTCTAATAATAATATATTTCTGAAAACCATCAGCTCTAAGGTAACACCAGATTGGTCCAGCTCATGCAGTCAGGCTATTAGCATCTTCTCCACAACAGGATCTAGGGAAAAACCACTTCACATTTTTAGTTACCACCACTGCAGTACAGCCAGCATGAATCCGACTCGCGAATAACCATGACATAAACCATCACAGAATAAATCATTAAAAAACCTAATAAACAACCATCATCTCAGAGACGAGAACTCGAACTCACAAAACGTCACACAATTGACGAACGCACAAGCATCGAGAATTTCTCGTCATAATTTTTTTTTCTCAACTTTCAAAACAACCATGCGCGAATTTGTTTCGACGTTCATTCAGACTGACAGACCCAACCACCCGTTGTAGTAGCGGTCGCGCAGGCGTCAGCGACACTCTGAAGGAGTCGCCGAGTCGTGAAACGCTCATACGCTGGATCTATTTTTAGTCTATTGTTTTGTTGTCATAGACTTTATAGAGTAACGTTTCGTCCAAGCTCCTATCGAATTATATTTATTTACTTGTTTGTGTAGCGGCGTAGCATAGGGAGGGGAGGGCGACGGGGGAAGCGGTCCGTCCCGGGTGACCCTTTCGAGAGATAGAAAAAATTGTTCAAGGCAGAAATTCAAGAAAAAATAATAATGTAGGTTATACCTGCCTCGTCATCTACTTCTTGCATTAGATCTTTTTACCAACCTCCACCCCAGTAATCACATTTTTTTAGTGGAAAAAAGATTTTTTTCAAGAGGAGAGGGGTCGGCAGGGTTTGGCCTGCCTACTCCACCCCCCCCCACCGGGCGGATGAAACCCACGCTGCGCCACTGTTTGTGTGATTTATTAAATATTGAAATCATGCGACGATGATATCGAGACGAGACGCCCTCAACGGAAGATTAATTTTGTTAATTATGAAATCAATCAAATCAAATCAAATTTATTTCAATAAAATATTTCTCCAGTTTTTTTTTCTTCAAAATATCAAAAATTTCTTCTTTTCGAAGATTTGAAACACTAAATATGAAAACAACTCTTTTTTTTTCGTTCATTTCGTTTGAAGGTTATTTATCTTGCATTTGACCAGTCTTGAACTCCCCCTGTTTGAACAAATAAATCTTCCTCGTTAAACTTTAATTTAATTACTTAAATAGATTAAAAAATAATAGACAAACAAAATTACAGTAATCAGTAAATAAATTTACAAATAAGTGCAAATAATAAACAGAGGAAAATACACAAAAAACCCGAAAATAAAATGAAACTGAAACCGGAAAAACCAAAAAATAAAATGAAACTGAAACCGGAAAAACCAAAAAATAAAATGAAACTGAAACCGGAAAAACCAAAAAATAAAACGAAACTGAAAATGAAACACCCAAACGTACAAGCTCTCGTCTTTCTTGACCCGGAAGAATTCGTCTACGTAGTCGGACCTGCCGAGGAGTTCAACGAAATCTTCATCGTGGGTGATGACGATCAGCTGGAAGTTCTTCTGCTTCGAGCGACTTTTTATTATACTGGTTTTAATAATTGTTTTTTGTTAATAAATTATCAAATCGTTAAATAATAATTATAATACTTTTTATTATACTGGTACAGTATCGAACAGATTAATTGAAACAAGATGAATTTTTTTATAAACTCTTTTATCTGTCATTATTAAATCCCTCAACCAATCACAAAACACGTGCTACACATTGCCCAACGCTCGCTAGACTGCGTTAAGAAGTAAAAAACTGACAGTGTTGCCATTACAAATAATAAAAATATTGCCAAAGCAAGAAATGCAAAAAATTTTTTTGTTTCAATTAATCTGTTCGATACTGTAATTATCATTTTGTTGATAAATTATCAAATCGTTAAATAATAATTATAATACTTTTATTATACTGGTAATTATCATTATGTTGATAAATTATCAAATCGTTAAATAATAATTATAATAAGAATGTGATGATGATAATTTCTAGCAGATTTTTCTGCGTTAAGCGGTTTTTTATTATACTGGTAATTGTTTTTTCAAATCATTAAATAATAAATAACAATATGATGGTAATGTTACATGGTTAACAATAAAGTGATTATAATTTTTCAAAAATGTGACAATAAACACAATTTAAATAATTTTTTAAGTGAAACATTCATCCAAAAATGCATTAAAATCTCACTCGACGAGAGCGTACGCGAGACTCTCGATGTTCTCTCTGTCGAGATTGGTCGTCGGCTCGTCCAGTGCGAGCACTCCACAGTTGAGGCAGAATGTTTCCGCGAGAGCCAGTCGTATGATCAGAGAAGCCAACACCTGGACGGAACCATTTAAATATCAAATGAATCAATTTCGTATAACAGCTCTCTTTTTTTTTTAACTGTCCCTCCTCCTTTATCCAGGCTCGGGACTGGCTCGCAATTAGCAAGGCGTGGCTTAACTGAACATACAATATAGACGTCTTAAATTAACAGCGTACTTTTTAAGTAAAATTCGATCCAGAATTCTACCCGACAAAGATCGCGAGCACCATTCTGAATCTACCCGAAACCGAACCTTTTGTCCGGCACTGCAGCGCCCTCTCATGTCCAGTTCGGCCCCTCCGTTCATCATGACGACCCTGTAATGGTAGGTCCTCCTCGACTTTGCAGCTCCGCTCCCCTCCTCTTCGTCCGATCTTATTTCTATCGTCTCGATGTCTGCAATGCGTGGGGTTAAAGGTAATTAAATTTCAGCAGCTGTTACTAGCAGCAAGCAAGTTTCCAGCTGTTATTAGCAGCAAGCAAGTTTCCAGCTGTCATTAGCAGCAAGCAAGTTTATCTTACACTGCCATCATCTTGTTTGACCAATTGACTTATCTAATGCCAAAACTACAGAAAAAGGCAATGAAAAAATTCCTCATATATGGACCAATGAAGTCAGATCATTGTACAGGGTCAACGGCCTTGAACTCACCTTGACCCTTGTAAGTGTTCCTCCACAGTTCACGAATTATCTTGTTGATGTCGGCCATCTTCTGGTTGTGGTATGACATGATGGTTCTGCAACCAACAAGATAACTATGTGAAAGGAACAAAACGACAGACAAGATTTGAACAACAACAACAACAACAAAATTCTTCAGTGCAGATGGAGATCAGATAAAAATTACAAATTTACAAAATTACAATTACAATTACAAAATTACAAAATTACAAAACGAGATCCCACCTGTCGAGAGCCTTGTAATACTTTTCCAAGTCGCTGCTGGCAAGTTCGGTTGTCTGTGACAAATTATTGCGTGCGTGCGTGTGTGTGAGTGGGTGTTGTCAATGAGTTGATTAATAATAGTAATAATAATAATAACAATAAAAACAATAATGATAATAATTAAATAATGAAAATAATAATAATAATGGATAATAAGAAAACAAACTAATTTATGAATGAGATTTTAAAAGACAACGGACAACAGCAAAGAAAGTTTTATTTTTATAGATAACCAACCCTCAGCTTTATCATTTGGTCTCTGTACTTTTCCTCGGCGTTCATGAGCGCGTTGCTGGTCAGCTCCCTCTTCAGGGCGCTTATCTCACCGTCCAGCTGCTGCCGTCTGCCCTTGAAACTTTCAACCTATCAAGAATCAGAAAGAAACGCGTGTCATAACGATTAAAATGTCAAAATGACATCCCAGATAAGAGTAAATTCGATATTCTAATTATAACGACTAACCCACTCATTCACTCAACCACCCACACGCATGCCCATCCATCTAAACCACCAATCCATCTAAACCACCAAACTTCCTACTCAACCCCCCCCCCCACAGCCCATCTAGGGCACTTACTTCTGAATCAAGCTTCCCTTTATCCCTCTTCAGCGTAGCTTTCTGCTGGACCAGCTCCTCGACACTGCTGCAGTTACCCAGCTGTTCCTGTTCCTGTCTGACTTGCCTCTCTAAATTCTTCATCTCTTCCTGCTTCGTCATCAGCTGTCGATTGTCCTCCAACTCTCTCAGCTGAATCTGAAAGCAGAAGAAAAACGAAGCAATTATTTATTCATTTATTTTACCAATAATTAATGTTTTTTTTATAAGTAGTTTTTAACAAATAAGCCAATAACGAATGTGATGCACACCATTGGACACCAAAATTATAGTCGAACTGTACTTTGGAAAGGACTCGGTGCATAACTCTTCACACACCTCTGAGGGCTTTCTCCCTCACAATACCAATTTACAGCAATAACTATGGCAAAGTCTCACGGTGCTTTCCAAATCTCTACCAGTATCAATGATGATGCCAGCAAGATTTGAACCGATGACCATTCAACGACAGTACAGCAGTACACAGTGAGTACAGCCGTCGATATGAATTAAAAAAGAAAACTCCCCTTTGTTGTCTAGTTGGTTTACCAATTCATACGATTTTAAAGATTAAAATATGCAAAACAAACAATGAGATGCTCTACTCTCATTGTAATAAATAAAGAAACAGTCTAGTCTTATTATAATCCATAATGAGTCAGCCTACTCTTTTTATGATGCATAATGAGTTTTTATTATTAGTATTATTATTATTATGTATTATAACATAATATATAATAAGACAACTTGCTCTCAATATAATACATAATGAGACGCCAACTCTTATTATAATATATGGAAACGAGATAGTCAACAAACAATAAGAAGGTAAGTCACCTTTTGTGCTGCAATGTCCTGCTTGAGTTGATCAACAAGAGCCATGAACCTTGACCTCTTAACCTCTAAATCTTTGCCCTTCGACTCTAAAGACCTCAAGCTGTCCAAGCAGATGTTCAACTTTTCCTGACCTTTTTCTCTCTCATACCTGAATAATTGAATATATGGACGAGTTATGTTATTGGGACCTGTAAAGTCATCAACGAGCAGGTAGATAGATCTTGATAATACAAACAGGTGATTAACAAGAAGGTTAACCGATCGTTAGCTCATTTCGTGTACACATCTCACCTGCCGTCTGTAGGCCGTGCTCAAAATTGTAACGGTAACGCCTTAGTGTCGATTGATAATTAATTATTTATTATTGCTACTATTCTCTGCATCGACACCGTGATCACGATATCAACATGTATAAAACTAGCGATACATTTATGATTATCACGCCACCGCAACAGCACATGTTAAAGGTTTACAGTCGATCACCTGTCGATTTCTGATTGCAGTGAGTTCAACTGTCTCAGGTCCTCGTTCAATCTGCTTACCTGTTATCGTGAAATATTAATTTTATAAATTCATATTTAAATTATATGATTTGAAAACTGAAAAAAGATCAACATAAAAAAACCGCAATACAGTTCCTACAGATAAAAATTATCATGTATATATTATTAAAAAAAAAACAATTAAATAAATGAATAATATTAAATAAAAGAAACCTGAAAGTATAAAATACAACAACAACCTTTGCCTCCAGCTCTTCGGTTTCCATTTCATGTTGTTTTTCCAACAAAGACTTCCGTGAGAGAATATCCTCGATTTCAGTCTGAATAAATTAAACTTAATTTAAGCTTCACACTTTCAATTCAACATTGCTACGTCACAAGAACCAATAACAAGATCATTACATCATCACTACATGATCGCAGTCAGCACATCATCACTGCATCATTACGGTCAGCACATCATAACTACATGATCACAGTCAGCACATCATCACTGCATCATTACGCTCAGCACATCATCACTGCATCATTACGGTCAGCACATCATAACTACATCATCACAGTCAGCACATCATCACTGCATCATTACAGTCAGCACATTACAACTACATCATCACTGTCACGACATCACAACTACATCGTTACAGCAAAATCAAATAAAACTAACCACAATGGGATCCACACTTTTTTTGGCATTCTGCATGTTGAAACAATTAAAAATACTTAAAAAACCTTCAATATTAAAAAGTTATTATATCTATATATATATATATATTATTATTAATATTTTTGCAAAATGCAGAGACTATGAATACATTCAGATAATAATTTTTTTTATACACATTTTTAATTTAATAAACCCAAACCAATAGATGAAAGTAAATGCAAAAAAAGTTGAACAACTTTAAGTCCAAGATTAATCATTTAGGTTCACAAAAGTTCGAACGCTACTTTGTCAGTGCGTACAAACATAAGATTCCCAGCTTTTTGTACAACTAGACGAGCAGCGATCGCTTAAGAGACGCATGCAAAGTATCTTGGAATTTGCTCGATTGGTACTCTAAGTATCTTGGAATTTGCCCTTGCAACGAGAGCCAATTTCTTTAAACCATTGTCTCAAACTGCTTTTCTGTTATTAGCTGTCAATTTTTAAAAATTCCAAACAAACTTCTTCTTCAAGCTTTCACCCATGATCTTAGAGAATACGTAGAGGAGACTATAAATAACATGGAGTGGGTGTAAGTGAAAAATTTTGGTGGTACAATTGTTCCCAATATGACCAAATTAATGCAAATTTGATAAAAACTTGAATACCCAGGCACTGATTGGTAGTTTTGAGGTTTACTCAGAGGGAAAAACACAGTTAGCAGCTAGAAAAGAGCCAATAAAATGTAATTGACATTTGGTTTACACGTTATACAAAGGCTTTGTTTAGGTGCGGATGGAATTTAATCAAAACTTCCGAGTTTTTTGTGGAAATAAAACATGGTTGGTAAGCAGTGTATGGAAATAGAACAAATGTGGAAATAGCTCTGTGATAACTTGATGGGATGGAAATAAATTCTGTCTCAATGTCACTTTTTAGTTTTCGTTTATATATATATATACTAGCATTCCCGTCGCGGCTTCGCTCGCTTGAAAAAGAGAATACGCAGCCACAGTAGCGTACAGCACGGGGCGATTTTTTACTGACCGACTCGGTCCGGTCCGTCGACAATTTGGCCGGGCCCCAGGCGCGGTCCTACCATTGGGGATGCTGGGGATGCATCCCCCACCAGCCTCAGAGCTCAAATTTTAAAAATTGGTGAAACACATGTTTTTTATTTTTTAAGAAGAATCTAGATACCAAATTTCAAAACTTTCTCATATTTGGTTTTTGAGATGTCTTGTTTTAGAAAAAATTTGTTTTAAAACTTTTACATTTTTAGTTTTTTTTACCCCACATTTGAGGTCCTGGAAACCAAATATTCAGAAAGTAGTAAAACACGTATATCTTTATTTTCAAGTAAATACTAAATACTAATTTTACATCTGTAGCATTTACAGTTTGTGAGTAGCAGTAATTTTAAAAAACAAATAACCCTATCTTCCACCCCACATTTGAGGTCCTGGAAACCAAATTTTCAAAAAATGGTGAAACTCGTATTTTCTCAATTTTTAAGAAGAATCTAGATACTAAATTTCAAAAGCTCTTCGTTTTTGGTTTTCGAGATATACGTTGTTTTAGAAAAACATTTGTTTTCCAGTTTCATCCTCCCAGGAGCAAAATTTTCAAAAATCCTTTCTTAGTGGGTGCTTGCGCTATAAAAGTAATATAAAATCCAAATTTCACGTTCCTAGGATGAGGCGTTTGAGCTCGGCGTTGATTATCAGTCAGTCAGGACATGTTCTTTTATATATATATATATATATATATATATATATTTATATAACTGTTTTTCAATAAATATTGCTGTTTTAATATTGTTTGAATAGAACAACAAAAGAACTAAATAAAAATAATTGGCATATGAATTATTACTTTTATATATTTATTAACTGAATTCTACTATTAATTTGAAAAAATGGGTCATAACATACATTATCCACTCTCATTAAAACGTATGTGCAAAGAATTTGTCGTTTTTAATTTTACAGAAACCTTTCTCGAACCATCTTCTGAGATGGAATGTCTTCCTTACAAGGTTAAAGAAAGTGTGAACAAGTTTATAGAAACCTTTATCAAACCATCTTATGATTTTTTTCCTTACAAGATTAAGGACAGTGTGAACTTATCATGGCATATTTTTCAAGAAATATGTTCAAGAAGTAAGAAAACAATAGTGAAACTGAAACCACAGCATGTAATACCATTTTTCTTAAAATTTGACCGTTATCCTGAATTAGTACTTCAATACGATGACATTGCAACATACTTTAAACCATTAGAACCGATTTTAAGCAGAGGAAATCTAACTCGTATTTCGTTAACTGCGTATACGTCTCAATATTATAAGTTCACAATTGAATTACATCGTCATTTTTTTTTAAAACCACTTATGCTGCTGAAATTACAAGAATTAAATTTAGTGCTCGATTGTAGATTGCTAAGAAGAAGTCGCAACGACGGTTCGCACAAATCTGGATGGATGTGCCCTGAATTAGTTAAACTATATCTGGGTTGTGGATGTGGCCTTAAAAATGACCGTGAGAAAGATCTATTTGATAATTTAGAAATCAATTTTTCTTACCAGAACTTGAAAATTTTAGGCTTAGGCGGTTGTGGGTATACAGAAAAAACACCAAGCAAGCTTCCCAGTTTAATAAGTCTTAAAAAATTGTCAATAGGCTATACGTATTTTGGTAAATCCTTAGAAGACTTGATTAACTCAATATCATGTATTTCTAGTTTAACATGGCTCGAACTGAGTGAAGTAAACACCCTTTTCAATAGAGTAATTGATTTTCAGAATCTACAATTAATATACAAGATGATTGATAAACTACCTAATTTAGTTCATTTGGACATAGTGGATCTACCTATTCCTTCTGAAGTAATTGCCAAGTGGAAGTACTCAGGAAGTCTCAAGTATTTGGGACTGCCTCATGGTCAGAATAAAAGCATATGAAGAGCATTACAAGTTTAATAAACAAATTAGTCCAGAAGTCGATGAATCAAAACCTTGTACAGAACTTCTTGGAAAGACATAAGAATTGAAACAAATTCTTAGCATTCAAGGCAAGTGTTTTTAAGACATTTTTATTTATATGCTCTTAATAAATTTTATACTTGTCATCAAAAACTATATTAGTTTTCTTTAGTTTAATATTATCATTTGTTAGGGATGTCACGGGTAGTACTTTTTGGAGTTTTCGGGTTCGGGTTTATGAAACTAGAGTTTTCGGGTTCGGGTTTGTGAAACTAGAGTTTTCAGGTTCGGGTTCGGGTTTGTAAAAGTCGAGTTTTCGGGTTCGGGTTTGTGAAACTCAGGTTTTCGGGTTCGGGTTCGGGTTTGTAGTTTTCCAAAATCCGGGTTCGGGTTCGGGTACTGGCTTATGATTTCAAATTCGTGGATTGATTTTAAATTTACCTAGTGTATATACCTATACAAATGAGAGCGATCAATTCATCCATTGGAAATTACACGTATTGAATAAACTCTAACAAGTTAATTTTTTAGCTTTCCAAATATTGTGATTTTTTGGCCGAAGAAGGCTTAATTATTTTAGTTCGTTCGCGGCTCGGTCCGGCCAGATAATCAGGCGGATTAGTGGTCTAGCTTACACACTCACCAATAAAATGACCTATTTGTGTTATTTGTTACGCAAAGGTGATAATACAAAACCTGTATGGCTTGCGATTAGTATAATACGTTACCTCTTAAATTATTGTAATTTATTAATTTTTTCGCGGCTCGGTCCGGTTGGGTAATCAGGCGGATTAGTGTTCTAGTTTACACATTTGCCAATAAAATGACTGTGACGCATAGATCATTTATAGACTTTGCCAGTTAAAATTTAGGATGATGCAAGATTATCTTTATAACAAAGGGTCTTTGTTATATCAGAAAAACTTTGAGTATATGAATGAATAAATATAAGGTTATATAACTGAAGTAAAAAGTTTAGAGTCATGGCTATCCGGGATTTCTTCGACCGAAGGAGGCTTAATTATTTTAGTTCGTTCGCGGCTTGAAGAAAAAAAGGTTCACTTTAGACGAAGACCCTCTTTTGTGGTGGAAAGATAACAGAACAAACTTTCCAAATTTAGCGGTGATCGCTAAACGCTACTTGGCGGCCCCAGCTACCAGCGTTCCATCGGAACCGTTGTTCAGTGATGCTGCAATTATTTATGAGCGCTAAGGAACCGATTATCAGGCAAGACAGCAGAAAAACTGTTGTTTATGAAGTACAACTTGCCTGAAATCGGTTCCTAATACTATTTCATTTTTAATAAACTTGAAAAGTTATGAAAACTCTGTTTGTGTTGCTATTTTTAAAACTGGAATAAATATTTATTTATTAAAAAAATGTATTTGTTCACAACTCCGAGTTCGGGTATTAGGCGTATAAATTTTCGGGTTCGAGTTCGGGTTCGGGTAACAAGTTTTCACATTTTCGGGTTCGGGTTCGGGTAACAAGTCTTCTAATTTTCGGGTTCGGGTATCAAGTTTTCACATTTTCGGGTTCGGGTTCGGGTATCAAATTTTCACACTTTCGGGTTCGAGTTCGGGTATCAGAAAAAGACCGGGTAGTACCGAACTCGGGTTCGGGTACCCGTGACATCCCTATCATTTGTCTTGTAGAAAATAAAGTTGAACAAATAAAGATCCACAATGATTTGTATTTATAAATCAACAATAATTTTTTTTGTATTTATAACTAGCGGGATTACCCTGGGTTTTTAGAGGTTTTTCAAATGTTTTTCTGTTTCTCTCACTCCCTAAAAAGCGAGTGCAAGAATAAAAGACTGATAAGTTGAAAATAATACTATGAAAAAATTTTTTTTTAAATATAGTTTTATATAAACGCACTAAAGAGGATAAAATAAATTGTAAACATAAATGCGTGGGATGTAACTGTTGCAATCATATATATATATATGGGTGCATAGAAAATATTTTGTTATCATATGACCGTCTGACCGTTTTAATTTCATTAACTTATTTGGTCTTATTTGAATGAATGTATATGAAGTTATCAAACACATTATAACTAACTAGCATCAAAGCTTGTCGGACGACAGGCCTAAAAAAACACACAAATGCTTAAATCTAAAAAATACTTTTATTAACAACTCCAAAATAAAGATTTCCACATAAACAAATAAAAATAAGAAAGAAAAAATAGGATCAGCAATATCTCTATCTATTTGGTATATAAGGATGGGCATGAACAAATAAGCAAAGAATTATAAATGTTGAAAATGATTTATATGTGTTCTACAGACGAACACTATCAATTATATATATATATATATATATATATATATATATATATATATATATATATATATATATATATATATATAGAATTACAGACAGACGAACACTGTCAATTATATATTGCACTAAAAACCGGCTATTTTTCCGAATCCGGTCAAATCCGGCCGGATTTGATGACCGGATTTGGAGCCGGATGTAACGTATTTATTTATTTATTTCAGTGTTTGTAAACACTGCTACACGGAGTTGTCACGCGGCAAGACTAATACTCCCAAAAGTTTTTCGACGTCTTCTCTGCTTACTCATCTGAGATCTAAGCATCCAATCCTGTACAGTGAGACGAACAGTCTAAAGACTTCGATGGCAGCTGCTGTTGAAGTTGCCACTGCCACCTCCTCGAATACTGTTTACTATTTTTTGTTTGTTGTTTATTTGAAATAAAGCTGATATTGTCTGTTGGTTACTACCTTGGTTTTTAATGATAACATGCAATTGAACAAAAAGATGAATAATAATAAATGACAAGACTGGCTCCGGCACGGCGGGACTTTGAATTATGAATACAGCCAGAACCGGCCCCGGCCGGATTTGAAAAACCCGAGTCTGGTGCAACCCTAATATATATATATTTGATAATATCCAATCTACTGTGTACACATTATATTGAACGTTTTTCACCAGCAAGAAAATCTGCAAAGAGAAGATCACCAACAACCTAGGTGCTCTACATGGAAAAATTACACCAGGATTTTGTTCAATTTGCTTAATAATCAGCTCAGCAAAGTTTTCTTCCAAAAGCGGTAAAGCGTTCGACTATTGTTATTATTATTTGCCTTGTGCAAAATTAAATTGAACAAATAAAGCTCCATTTTAATTTGTATTTATAAATAAACAATAATTTTTTTTGTACTTATAACTATAGGGGTACGCGGGCATTGCCCGAGTTTTTAAAGGTTTTTCTATAGTTTTTCTCGCTCTCCTGGTCACCTTCCCGCTCGCTCTTTCGCTCTCGGTCGCTTTTCCGTTTTCATTCTTGCTCATTTTTCAATTCCCGTTTCCGCTCGCTCTTCCGCCTCTCTCATTTTGTGACCAATTTCAAATTTTTTCACAAAAACCTCTCCCCATTGACTCTCAAGGTGTGTTAAAACGTCATTACGACCCGATAATCTTTTATAATATATATATATACATATATATATATATATATACCAGGGGGTGCCCAGCATTAGAGGTTTTCTAATGTTTGTCTTTCTCGATCTCGTTTCCTTCCCCGCTTGCTCTCCCGCTCTCGGTCGCTTTCCCGCTCCAGGTTGCTTTCCTGATCCCGGTCGCTTTCCCGCTCCCGGCCGTTTTCTCGCTCTTGTTCGCTTTCCCGCTCCCAATCGCTTTCTCAATTCCGGACGCTTTCCCGCTCTTGGTCACTTTACTCTTCCCGCTCGCTTTTTCGCTTTCAGTTGCTTTTTCGTTCCCTCTTGTTTTCCCGCTCCCGCTCATTTCTAATTCCCGTATCCGCTCCGCTCATTTTCCGCTCGGCTCATTTTTTGTCCGATTTCAAATTTTTTTTCGCTATAATTGTCTTCCATTGCCTCTCAAGTTTGTGTGAAAATTTCATTACGATCAGATGAATGGTGTAGCAACACATAAAGTATTTACACACACACATAATCTAATTTTTATATATATAGATATATTTGGTCCCCTATATATATATATATATATATATATATATATATATTATATACATACTAGTAGGGTTACCCGAGGTTTTTTTATCATTTTTTCTCTCTCGTTCACTAAAAATCGATATCAAAATCAAAGATTAAAATGCTAAAAATAATACTATACAACTTTTTGTTTGGGTTGAAATAATTAAGATATAATTGTTTTTTAGTAATAGAATAAATATTAATATCACCTTATAATTACAACAGCACTAAAAATTTCATAATGCTTTAGGTCAACATTTGAACAAAAATTTTAATATATATATATATATATATATATATATATATATATATATATATATATATATATATATATATATATATACATATATATATATATATATATATATATATATATATATATATATATATATATATATATATATACATATATATATATATATATATATATATATATATATATATATAGCTGTTTTTCTATTAATATCGCTGTTTTAATATTGTTTGAATAGAACAATAAGAGCTAAATAAAAATAATTTTAAAACTGTCATATGAATTATTACTTTTATATTTTTATTAACTGAATTCTACTATTAATTTGAAAAAATGGGTTTTAACATACATTATCCACTCTCATTAAAACTTATATGCAAAGAATTTGTCATTTTTAATTTTAACGAAACCTTTCTCGAACCATCTTCTGAGATGGAATGTCTTCCTTACAAGGTTAAAGAAAGTGTGAACTTATCATGGCATATTTTTCAAGAAATATGTTCAAGAAGTAAGATAACAAGACTGAAACTAAAACCACAGCATGTAATACCATTTTTCTTAAAATTTGACCGTTATCCTGAATTAGTACTTCAATATGCTGACATTGCAACATTTTTTCAACCATTAAAAACCATTGTAGAAAGAGGAAATCTAACTCGTTTATCATTAACCATTACGCCTTTATTATTTATAACTATTCTGGATAAAGATATAGATTTTAAATTCACAGTAGAATTGAATCAACGTTTTTTTTCAAAACCACTTATGCTGCTGAAATTACAAGAATTAGATTTAGTGCTCGATTGTAGATTGCTAAGAACAAGTCGCAACGACGGTTCGCTCAAATCTGAATGGATGTGCCCTGAATTAGTTAAACTAAATCTGGGTTGTCAATGTGGCAAAAAAAATGACCGTGAGAAAGATCTATTTGATAATTTAGAAATCAATTTTTCTTACCAGAACTTGAAAATTTTAGGCTTATCCGGTTGTGGGTATACAGAAAAAACACCAAGCAAGCTTCCCAGTTTAATACGTCTTAAAAAATTGTCAATAGGGTTTACGTATTTTGGTGAATCCTTAGAAGACTTGATTAACTCAATATCATGTATTTCTAGTTTAACATGGCTCGAACTGAGTGAAGACAAAACCCGTTTGTATGAAGTAATTGATTTTCAGAATCTACAATTAATATACAAGATGATTGATAAACTACCTAATTTAGTTCATTTGGACATACGGTATCTAAATATTCCTTCTGAAGTAATTGCCAAGTGGAAGTACTCAGGAAGTCTCAAGTATTTGGGACTGCCTCATGGTCAGAATAAAAGCATAGGAAGAGCATTACAAATTTAATAAACAAATTAGTCCAGAAGTCGATGAATCAAAACCTTGTACAGAACTTCTTGGAAAGACATAAGAATTGAAACAAATTCTTAGCATTCAAGGCAAGTGTTTTTAAGACATTTTTATTTATATGCTCTTAATATATTTTATACTTGTCATCAAAAACAATATTAGTTTTCTTTATTTTATTATTATCATTTGTCTTGTAGAAAATAAAATTGAACAAATAAAGATCCACAATGATTTGTATTTATAAATCCACAATAATTTTTTTGTATTTATAACTAGGGGGATTACTCTGGGTTTTTAGAGGTTTTTCAATTGTTTTTCTGTCTCTCTCGCTCCCTATAAAGCGAGTGCAAGAATAAAAGACTAAAAAGTTGAAAATAATACTATGAAAAAAAGTTTAAAAAAATATAGTTTTATATAAACACACTAAAGAGGATAAAATAAATTGTAAACATAAATGCGTGGGATGTAACTGTTGCAATCATATATATATATATATATATATGGGTGCATAGAAAATATTTTGCTATCATATGACCGTCTGACCGTTTTAATTTCATTAACTTATTTGGTCTTATTTGAATGAATGTATATGAAGTTATCAAACACATTATAACTAACTAGCATCAAAGCCTGTCGGACGACAGGCCTAAAAAAACACACAAATGCTTAAATCTAAAAAATACTTTTATTAACAGAATAAAGATTTCCACATAAACAAATAAAAATAAGAAAGAAAAAATAGGATCAGCAGTGTTTTAAAATACAAAATTTCATTGAAACCGGTGCGGTTCTATCAAAATCATATAGAATTACAGACAGACGAACACTGTCAATTATGTATATACTCTGACAAGTGAAGCAACACGTCTCCTGCTGCATTCGTTTGTTGTAAGTAGACTTGACTACTGCAACTCTTTATTTACAGGCTTACCTCTTAGTGCTGTTGGAAAGATTCAACGTATTCAAAATGCAGCTGCTCGTCTTTTTGGTGGACTAAAGAAACATGATCATGTGACTGCAATAATGAAAACTGAACTCCGGTGGCTACGTATCTCTGAGCGAATTACTTTCAAAATTGGGACTTTAGTCTACAAGGCGCTCCATGGCGAAGCCCCCTCATATTTGCAAGAGCTGTGTGTCACTGTGTCTGATAAAAATTCTTACTTATCTCGTCACAGATCTGCTAGTCGTGGTGATCTAGTTGTTCCCATAACTCGAACAAAAACTTACGGCAGTCGAGCCTTCAGTATAGCAGGAGCGGCAACATGGAACATGTTGCCTGCCAGCATCCGAGAAGCCACTACATTGAGTTTATTCAAGGCCGAGCTAAAGACATTTCTGTTTGCGAAATCCTATCCAAATTGATGATCAGAGAGAAATTATTTCATTTTTCCTGACATGCTGATTTTTGTGTTTTATATTATTTTTTTTGCTTTATTTTTATTGTTTTGTTTTGTTGATTTTATTGTAAAAGGAGCCCTGAGGTGTTACACAAAAGGGCGCTTGAAATCCAAATAAACTTAAACTTAAACTTATATATATATATATATATATATATATATATATATATATATATATATATATATTAGGGTTGCGCTAAAAACCGGCCATTTTTCCGAATCCGGTCAAATCCAGTCGGATTTGATGACCGGATTTGGAGCCGGATGTAACGTATTTATTGATTTATTTCAGTGTTTGTAAAAACTGCTACACGGAGTTGTCACGCGGCAAGACTAATACTCCCAAACGTTTTTCGACGTTTTCTCTGCTTACTCATCTAAGATCTAAGCATCCAATCCTGTACAGTGAGATGAACAGTCTAAAGACTCGATGGTGGCTGCTGTTGAAGTTGCCACTGCCACCTCCTCGAATACTGTTTACTATTTTTTGTTTGTTGTTTATTTGAAATAAAGCTGATATTGTCTGTTGGTTACTACCTTGGTTTTTAATGATAACATGCAATTGAACAAAAAGATGAATAATAATAAATGACAAGACTGGCTCCGGCCCGGCCGGATTTTGAATTATGAATACGGCCAGAACCGGCCGGATTTGAAAAACCCAAGTCTGGTGCAACCCTAATATATATATATATATATATATATTTGATAATATCCAATCTACCATTTACACATTATATTGAACGTTTTTCACCAGCAAGAAAATCTGCAAAGAGAAAATCACCAACAACCTAGGTGCTCTACATGGAAAAATTACACCAGGATTTTGTTCAATTTGCTTAATAATCAGCTCAGCAAAGTTTTCTTCCAAAAGAAACTGATGGCTTAGCGGTAAAGCGTTCGACTATTATTATTATTATTTGTCTTGTGCAAAATTAAATTGAACAAATTTAATTTCCATTTTAATTTGTATTTATAAATAAACAATAATTTTTTTTGTACATATAACTAGAGGGGTACGCGGGCATTGCCCGAGTTTTTAGAGGTTTTTCTATCGTTTTTCTCGCTCTCGCTTGCTCTCCTGGTCACCTTCCCGCTCGCTCTTTCGCTCTCGGTCGCTTTTCCGTTTTCATTCTTGCTCATTTTCCAATTCCCGTTTCTGCTCGCTCTTCCGCCTCTCTCATTTTGTGACCAATTTCAAATTTTTTCACAAAAACCTCTCCCCATTGACTCTCAAGGTGTGTTAAAACGTCATTACGACCCGATGAATGGTGTAGCAATGCATAAAGGGCATACATAATCTTTTATAATATATATATATATATATATATATATATATATATATATATATATATATATATATATATATATATATATATATATATATATACCAGGGGGTGCCCAGCATTAGAGGTTTTCTAATGTTTGTCTTTCTCGATCTCGTTTCCTTCCCCGCTTGCTCTCCCGCTCTCGGTCGCTTTCCCGCTCCAGATTGCTTTCCTGATCCCGGACGCTTTCCCGTTCTTGGTCACTTTACTCTTCCCGCTCGCTTTTTCGCTTTCAGTTGCTTTTTCGTTCCCTCTTGTTTTCCCGCTCCCGCTCATTTCTAATTCCCGTATCCGCTCCGCTCATTTTCTAATTCCCGTTTCCGTTCGGCTCATTTTTTGTCCGATTTCAAATTTTTTTTCGCTATAATTGTCTTCCATTGCCTCTCAAGTTTGTGTGAAAATTTCATTACGATCAGATGAATGGTGTAGCAACACATAAAGTATTTACACACACACATAATCTAATTTTTATATATATTTGGTCCTATATATATATATATATATATATATATATATATTATATACATACTAGTAGGGTTACCCTAGGTTTTTTTATCATTTTTCTCTCTCTCGTTCCCTAAAAATCGATATCAAAATCAAAGACTAAAATGCTAAAAATAATACTATACAACTTTTTGTTTGGGTTGAAATAAATAAGATATAATTGTTTTTTAGTAATAGAATAAATATTAATATCGCCTTATAATTTCAACAGCACTAAAAATTTCATAATGCTTTAGGTCAACATTTGAACAAAAATTTTGATATATATATATATATATATATATATATATATATATATATATATATATATATATATATATATATATATATATATATATATATATATATATATATAATATATATATAGCTGTTTTTCTATTAATATCGCTGTTTTAATATTGTTTGAATAGAACAATAAGAGCTAAATAAAAATAATTTTAAAACTGTCATATGAATTATTACTTTTATATTTTTATTAACTGAATTCTACTATTAATTTGAAAAAATGGGTCATAACATACATTATCCACTCTCATTAAAACTTATATGCAAAGAATTTGTCATTTTTAATTTTAACGAAACCTTTCTCGAACCATCTTCTGAGATGGAATGTCTTCCTTACAAGGTTAAAGAAAGTGTGAACTTATCATGGCATATTTTTCAAGAAATATGTTCAAGTAAGATAACAAGAGTGAAACTGAAACCACAGCATGTAATACCATTTTTCTTAAAATTTGACCGTTATCCTGAATTAGTACTTCAATATGCTGACATTGCAACATTTTTTCAACCATTAAAAACCATTGTAGAAAGAGGAAATCTAACTCGTTTATCATTAACCATTACGCCTTATATTGCTATTCTGGATAAAGATATAGATTTTAAATTCACAGTAGAATTGAATCAACGTTTTTTTTCAAAACCACTTATGCTGCTGAAATTACAAGAATTAGATTTAGTGCTCGATTGTAGATTGCTAAGAACAAGTCGCAACGACGGTTCGCACAAATCTGGATGGATGTGCCCTGAATTAGTTAAACTAAATCTGGGTTGTGAATGTGGCAAAAAAAATGACCGTGAGAAAGATCTATTTGATAATTTAGAAATCAATTTTTCTTACCAGAACTTGAAAATTTTAGGCTTAGACGGTTGTGGGTATACAGAAAAAACACCAAGCAAGCTTCCCAGTTTAATAAGTCTTAAAAAATTGTCAATAGGCTATACGTATTTTGGTAAATCCTTAGAAGACTTGATTAACTCAATATCATGTATTTCTAGTTTAACATGGCTCGAACTGAGTGAAGACAAAACCCGTTTGTATGAAGAAATTGATTTTCAGAATATACAATTAATATACAAGATGATTGATAAACTACCTAATTTAGTTCATTTGGACATATGGGATCAAAAAATTCCTTCTGAAGTAATTGCCAAGTGGAAGTACTCAGGAAGTCTCAAGTATTTGGGACTGCCTCATGGTCAGAATAAAAGCATATGAAGAGCATTACAAATTTAATAAACAATTATTCCAGAAGTCGATGAAACAAAACCTTGTACAGAACTTCTTGGAAAGACATGAGAATTGAAACAAATTCTTAGCATTTAAGGCAAGTGTTTTTAAGACATTTTTATATATATGCTCTTAATATATTTTATACTTGTCATCAAAAACAATATTAGTTTTCTTTAGTTTATTATTATCATTTGTCTTGTAGAAAATAAAATTGAACAAATAAAGATCCACAATGATTTGTATTTATAAATCAACAATAATTTTTTTTGTATTTATAACTAGCGGGATTACCCTGGGTTTTTAGAGGTTTTTCAATTGTTTTTCTGTTTCTCTCACTCCCTAAAAAGCGAGTGCAAGAATAAAAGACTGATAAGTTGAAAATAATACTATGAAAAAAAGTTTTAAAAAATATAGTTTTATATAAACGCACTAATGAGGATAAAATAAATTGTAAACATAAATGCGTGGGATGTAACTGTTGCAATCATATATATATATATATATGGGTTCATAGAAAATATTTTGCTATCATACGACCGTCTGACCGTTTTAATTTCATTAACTTATTTGGTCTTATTTGAATGAATGTATATGAAGTTATCAAACACATTATAACTAACTAGCATCAAAGCCTGTCGGACGACAGGCCTAAAAAAACACACAAATGCTTAAATCTAAAAAATACATTTATTAACAACTCCAAAATAAAGATTTCCACATAAACAAATAAAAATAAGAAAGAAAAAATAGGATCAGCAATATCTTTATCTATTTGGTATATAAGGATGGGCATGAACAAATAAGCAAAGAATTATAAATTTTGAAAATGATTTATATGTGTTTTACAGACGAACACTGTCAATTATATATATATATATATATATATATATATATATATATATATATATATATAGAATTACAGAAAGACGAACACTGTCAATTATATATTGCACTAAAAAACGGCTATTTTTCCGAATCCGGTCAAATCCGGCCGGATTTGATGACCGGATTTGGAGCCGGATTTAACGTATTTATTTATTTATTTCAGTGTTTGTAAAAACTGCTACACGGAGTTGTCACGCGGCAAGACTAATACTCCCAAAAGTTTTTCGACGTCTTCTCTGCTTACTCATCTAAGATCTAAGCATCCAATCCTGTGCAGTGAGATGAACAGTCTAAAAACTTCGATGGCGGCTGCTGTTGAAGTTGCCACTGCCTCGAATACTGTTTACTATTTTTTGTTTGTTGTTTATTTGAAATAAAGCTGATATTGTCTGTTGGTTACTACCTTGGTTTTTAATGATAACATGCAATTGAACAAAAAGATGAATAATAATAAATGACAAGACTGGCTCCGGCCCGGCCGGATTTTGAATTATGAATACTGCCAGAATCGGCCCCGGCCGGATTTGAAAAACCCGAGTCTGGTGCAACCCTATATTTGATAATATCCAATCTACCGTGTACACATTATATTGAACGTTTTTCACCAGCAAGAAAATCTGCAAAGAGAAGATCACCAACAACCTAGGTGCTCTACATGGAAAAATTACACCAGGATTTTGTTCAATTTGCTAAATAATCAGCTCAGCAAAGTTTTCTTCCAAAAGAAACTGATGGCTTAGCGGTAAAGCGTTCGACTATTATTATTATTATTTGTCTTGTGCAAAATTAAATTGAACAAATAAAGCTCCATTTTAATTTGTATTTATAAATAAACAATAATTTTTTTTGTACTTATAACTAGAGGGGTATGCGGGCATTGCCCGAGTTTTTAGAGGTTTTTCTATCGTTTTTCTTGCTCATGTTTCCCGCTCTCACTTGCTCTCCTGGTCACCTTCCCGCTCGCTCTTTTGCTCTCAGTTGCTTTTCCGTTTTCATTCTTCCACATTTTCCAATTCCCGTTTCCGCTCGCTCTTCCGCCTCTCTCATTTT
Source organism: Erpobdella octoculata (assembly GCA_963978895.1). NCBI lineage: Eukaryota > Metazoa > Annelida > Clitellata > Hirudinida > Erpobdellidae > Erpobdella > Erpobdella octoculata. The sequence goes on along the minus strand of OZ022245.1, from coordinate 1,910,085 downwards.
GTGACCAATTTCAAATTTTTTCACAAAAACCTCTCCCCATTGACTCTCAAGGTGTGTTAAAATGTCATTATGACCCGATGAATGGTGTAGCAATGCATAAAGGGCATACATAATCTTTTATAATATATATATATATATATATATATATATATTCAAATAATTAGGTGTTAATTTTTCGTCGATACAGGCTCGGTTAAATTTTATTGACCAAGTTTTGTTGCAAACTTTTTCTATTATATATATATATATATATATATATATATATATATATATACCAGGGGGGTGCCCAGCATTAGAGGTTTTCTAATGTTTGTCTTTCTCGATCTCGTTTCCTTCCCCGCTTGCTCTCCCGCTCTCGGTCGCTTTCCCGCTCCAGGTTGCTTTCCTGATCCCGGTCGCTTTCCCGCTCCCGGCCATTTTCTCGCTCTTGTTCGCTTTGCCGCTCCCAATCGCTTTCTCGATACCGGACGCTTTCCCGCTCTTGGTCACTTTACTCTTCCCGCTCGCTTTTTCGCTTTCAGTTGCTTTTTCGTTCCCTCTTGTTTTCCTGCTCCGCTCATTTCTAATTCTCAATTCCGCTCGGCTCATTTTTTGTCCGATTTCAAATTTGTTTCGCTATAATTGTCTTCCATTGCCTCTCAAATTTGTGTGAAAATTTCATTACGATCAGATGAATGGTGTAGCAACACATAAAGTATTTACACACACACATAATCTAATTTTTATATATATAGATATATTTGGTCCCCTATATATATATATATATATATATATATATATATATTATATACATACTAGTAGGGTTACCCGAGGTTTTTTTATCATTTTTCTCTCTCGCGTTCCCTAAAAATCGATATCAAAATCAAAGACTAAAATGCTAAAAATAATACTATACAACTTTTTGTTTGGGTTGAAATAATTAAGATATAATTGTTTTTTAGTAATAGAATAAATATTAATATCGCCTTATAATTACAACAGCACTAAAAATTTCATAATGCTTTAGGTCAACATTTGAACAAAAATTTTAATATATATATATATATATATATATATATATATATATATATATATATATATATATATATATATATATATATAGCTGTTTTTCTATTAATATCGCTGTTTTAATATTGTTTGAATAGAACAATAAGAGCTAAATAAAAATAATTTTAAAACTGTCATACGAATTATTACTTTTATATTTTTATTAACTGAATTCTACTATTAATTTGAAAAAATGGGTCATAACATACATTGTCCACTCTCATTAAAACTTATATGCAAAGAATTTGTCATTTTTAATTTTAACGAAACCTTTCTCGAACCATCTTCTGAGATGGAATGTCTTCCTTACAAGGTTAAAGAAAGTGTGAACTTATCATGGCATATTTTTCAAGAAATATATTTAAGAAGTAAGATAACAAGAGTGGGACTGAAACCACAGCATGTAATACCATTTTTATTAAAATTTGACCGTTATCCTGAATTAGTACTTCAATACGCTGACATTGCAACATTCTTTAAACCAGTAGAAACGATTTTAAGCAGAGGAAATCTAACTCGTATTTCGTTAACTGCGTATACGTGTCAATATTATAAGTTCACAATTGAATTACATCGTCATTTTTTTTTAAAACCACTTATGCTGCTGAAATTACAAGAATTAGATTTAGTGCTCGATTGTAGATTGCTAAGAACAAGTCGCAACGACGGTTCGCACAAATCTGGATGGATGTGCCCTGAATTAGTTAAACTATATCTGGGTTGTGGATGTGGCCAAAAAAATGACCGTGAGAAAGATCTAATTGATAATTTAGAAATCAATTTTTCTTACCAGAACTTGAAAATTTTAGGCTTAGGCGGTTGTGGGTATACAGAAAAAACACCAAGCAAGCTTCCCAGTTTAATAAGTCTTAAAAAATTGTCAATAGGCTTTACGTATTTTGGTGAATCCTTAGAAGACTTAATTAACTCAATATCATGTATTTCTAGTTTAACATGGCTCGAACTGAGTGAAGACAAAACCCGTTTGTATGAAGAAATTGATTTTCAGAATATACAATTAATATACAAGATGATTGATAAACTACCTAATTTAGTTCATTTGGACATATGGGATCAAAAAATTCCTTCTGAAGTAATTGCCAAGTGGAAGTACTCAGGAAGTCTCAAGTATTTGGGACTGCCTCATGGTCAGAATAAAAGCATATGAAGAGCATTACAAATTTAATAAACAATTATTCCAGAAGTCGATGAAACAAAACCTTGTACAGAACTTCTTGGAAAGACATGAGAATTGAAACAAATTCTTAGCATTTAAGGCAAGTGTTTTTAAGACATTTTTATATATATGCTCTTAATATATTTTATACTTGTCATCAAAAACAATATTAGTTTTCTTTATTTTATTATTATCATTTGTCTTGTAGAAAATAAAATTGAACAAATAAAGATCCACAATGATTTGTATTTATAAATCAACAATAATTTTTTTGTATTTATAACTAGCGGGATTATCCTGGGTTTTAGAGGTTTTTCAATTGTTTTTCTGTCTCTCTCGCTCCCTAAAAAGCGAGTGCAAGAAAAAAAGACTGATAAGTTGAGAATAATACTATGAAAAAAGTTTTAAACAAGTAAATTAAAAACGAATTTTTAAAACCAATGCTCTTATATGTAATTAAAACACAAATTTTGCAATCAATTTTTTCTTATATTACTCTTTTATTTTATATTAAAGTCGAAATATCTTAATTATATCGAAATATCGAAATTAATTAAAATTAACTAAATTAATTGACTTATTGTAAAACTAATAATTGAATATTGCATTGTCTTCTATTTTGAGCATGTATGCAAAATTTGAAAAAAATCTATCATCAGGAAGTGATTCAAAAATTGATTGCAAGATTTGAAACAGACAGAGAAACAGAGACGACGAGTTAATAAAAGCATTTGTAAAAATATAATTTTATGCAATCATATATATATATATATATATATGGGTGCATAGAAAATATTTTGCTATCATATGACCGTCTGACCATTTTACTTGATACTGATACATCATCAACACGCATCACGAGTACGTTTTAGCAAAACAAAGTTAACAAATGAAAATACAAAAATAGTTTTAAATACGTATTTCAAATAAAATGTATTTGAAATACTTACCCAACACTGGGTACGCAGGCATTGCCCGAGTTTTTAGAGGTTTTTCTATCGTTTTTCTTGCTCCAGTTTCCGGCCCTCGCTTGCTCTCCTGGTCACCTTCCCGCTCGCTATTTCACTCTCGGTTGCTTTTCCGTTTTCATTCTTGCTCATTTTCCAATTCCCGTTTCCGCTCGCTCTTCCGCCTCTCTCATTTTGTGACCAATTTCAAATTTTTTCACAAAAACCTCCCCCATTGACTCTCAAGGTGTGTTAAAATGTCATTACAACCCGATGAATGGTGTAGCAATGCATAAAGGACATACATGATCTTTTATAATATATATATATATATATATATATATATATATATATATATATATATATATATATATATATATATATATATATATATATATATATATATATATATATATATATACCAGGGGGGTGCCCAGCATTAGATGTTTTCTAATGTTTGTCTTTCTCGATCTCGTTTCCTTCCCCGCTTGCTCTCCCGCTCTCGGTTGCTTTCCCGCTCCAGGTTGCTTTCCTGATCCCGGTCGCTTTCCCGATCCCGGCCGTTTTCTCGCTCTTGTTCGCTTTCCCGCTCCCAATCGCTTTCTCGATTCCGGACGCTTTCCCGCTCTTGGTCACTTTACTCTTCCCGCACACTTTTTCGCTTTCAGTTGCTTTTTCGTTCCCTCTTGTTTTCCCGCTCCCGCTCATTTCTAATTCCCGTATCCGCTCCGCTCATTTTCTAATTCCCGTTTCTGCTCGGCTCATTTTTTGTCCGATTTCAAATTTTTTTCACTATAATTGTCTTCCATTGCCTCTCAAGTTTGTGTGAAAATTTCATTACGATCAGATGAATGGTGTAGCAACACATAAAGTATTTACACACACACACATAATCTAATCTATATATATAAAAGAACATGTCCTGACTGACTGACTGACAGATGACTGACTGATAATCAACGCCGAGCTCAAACGCGTCATCCTAGGAACGTGAAATTTGGAACTTATATTACTTTTATAGCGTAAACATCCGCTAAGAAAGGATTTTTGAAAATTTTGCTCCTGAGGGGAAAAAACTGGAAAACAAACTTTTTTCTAAAATTTTTTCTAAAATTTTTTTTTGAAATTTGGTATATAGATTCTTTTTGAAAAATAAAAAGATACGTGTTTCACCATTTTTTGAAAATTCGGTTTCCCGGACCTCAAATGTGGGTTGGAAAATTGGGTTATTTGGTTTTTAAAGTAGCTTCTACTCAAAAACTGTTAATGCTACAGGAGTAAAAATTAGTATATAGTTTCTACTCCAACAATAATGAAATACGTGTTTTAGCATTTTTTGAAAATTTGGTTTCCAGGACTTCAAATGTGGGGTGGAAAATAGGGCTAATTGTCTTTTATAGTAACTGCTACTCAAAAACAGTAAATACCACAGATGTAAAAATTATTATTTAGTTTCTTTTCTAAAAATAAAGATATACGTGTTTCACCATTTTTTACAAATTTGGTTTCCCGGACCTCAAATGTGGGTTGGAAAATTGGGTTATTTGGTTTTTAAAGTAGCTTCTACTCAAAAACTGTTAATGCTACAAAAGTAAAAATTAGTATTTAGTTTCTACTCTAAAAATAATGATATATGTGTTTCACCATTTTTTGAAATTTTGGTTTTCAGGACCTCAAATGTGGGGTGGAAAAAAGGTTTCTTTGGTTTTTAAAGTAACTGCTACTCAAAAACTGTGAATGCTACAGATGTCAAAATTAGTATTTAGTATTTACTCAAAAATTATGATATAAGTGTTTCAACATTTTTAAAAAATTTGGTTTCCAGGACATCAAATGTGGGGTGGAAAAAAGGGTTATTTGATTTCAAAATAACTGCTACTCAAAAACTGTAAGTGCTACAAATGTAAAAATTAGTATTTTGAAGTTTTGTGCCGGTTAAAAGTAGCTAAGTTCAGTTTATCACCGGCCGGGCCAAGCCGTTATTTTAGAGTCTTCACACGGGCCAGGCCAAACCTTAAATCAAAGTGGAACGGGCCGAGGTTTTTCACCAAGTATATAGATATTTTAGTGATTTTAGGGTCTTCAGTTGGGCCGGGCCAAACCTGAAGTCAAGGTGGGACGGGCCGAAGTTTTTCATCAAGTATATAGAACTTCTAAGCCTGTAAGAATGGGCCGGGCCTAATTCAGACGGGCTGTGCCGGGCCAGGAGTTTGGGTTTTTAAAACGGGCTGGGCTAAGTTGTCGACGGGCCGAGCCGAGACCTAAAAAATTGATCTCTACAATGGATTCACGGTTCAAACTCTCTAATTTCATGCGAGCGAAGCCGCTACGGGCACTGCTAGTTTATATATATATAGATATATTTGGTCCTATATATATATATATATATATATATATATATATATATATATATATATATATATATATATATATATATATATATATATATATATATATATATATATATTATATACATACTAGTAGGGTTACCCAAGGTTTTTTTATCATTTTTCTCTCTCTCGTTCCCTAAAAATCGATATCAAAATCAAAGACTAAAATGCTAAAAATAATACTATACAACTTTTTGTTTGGGTTGAAATAATTAAGATATAATTGTTTTTTAGTAATAGAATAAATATTAATATCACCTTATAATTACAACAGCACTAAAAATTTCATAATGCTTTAGGTCAACATTTGAACAAAAATTTTAATATATATATATATATATATATATATATATATATATATATATATATATATATATAAATATATATATATATATATATATATATATATATATATATATATATATATATATATCATCATCATCATCATCATCATCATTTATTTTTGAAACGTCCCTATTCCATGCTATGCTAGGGTTGGACATTCCACGCTATGCTAGGGTTGGACATATATATATCTATATATATAAAAATGAATGTTTGTATATATGTTAATGGCGTTTATGCATTGCTACACCATTCATCCGATCGTAATGAAATTTTCACACAATCTTGAGAGTCAAGGGGAATCAAATATAGAGAAAAAATATTTGAAATCCGTCACAAAATGAGCGGAGCGGAGCGGGTGAGCGAGCGGGAACTATAAATATATGTATGTGCGTATGTATGTGTGTATGTATGTATGTGTATGTGCATGTATGTGTGTCTGTGTCTGTGTTTATGTATGTACTAGCGGAGATACCCGGCGTTGCCCGGGTTTTTTAGAGGTTTTTCTAATGTTTGTCTCTTTCTCTCCCGTTTCCTTTCCCACCTGCTTTCCCACTCCTGTTCGCTTTCCCGTTTTCGGTCGTTTTCCCGCTGCCGGTCGCATTCCCGCTCCCGCTTGCTGTCCGTTCCGTGTCGCATTCCCGCTCCCACTTGCTGTCCGTTCCGGGTCGCTTTCCCGTTTCTATAATAGACAAACTAACCCACAAACATTCATATATATATATATATATAGTCTTAGCAAATCTATTTTACGTTTTATAGGCTAACAGAAGTTATGAAAGAATGGAAAAGAGAAAATGAGCGTGAACGGGGACGGGAACGGGAGAGCAACCGTGACCGGGAATGGAAGAGCAAGCGTGAGCGGGAACGGGAAAGCGACCGGGAGCGGGAACGGGAAAGCGACCGGGAACGGGAAAGCGACCGGGAACGGGAAAGAGACCGGGAACGGGAAAGAGACCGGGAACGGGAAAGCGACCGGGAACGGGAAAGCGACCGGGAACGGGAAAGCGACCGGGAACGCGGAAAGCGACCGGGAACGCGGAAAGCGACTGGAATCAGGAGAGCAAGCTTGGAAGGAAACGCGAGCAAGAGAGAAAATCGATAACAAAACTTCTGAGCGGGAAAGCGACCGGGAGCTGGAAAACGACCGAGAGCGGAAAAGCGACCGGGAGCGCGACGAAAACGGGAAAGTGGAGAAGGAAATGGGAGCGAGAGGGACAAACATTAGAAAAACCTCTAAAAACCCCGGGCAACGCCGGGTAACCCCGCTAGTATATATATATATATATATATATATATATATATATATATATATATATATATATATATATATATATATATATATATATATATATATATAGCTGTTTTTCTATTAATATCGCTGTTTTAATATTGTTTGAATAGAACAATAAGAGCTAAATAAAAATAATTTTAAAACTGTCATATGAATTATTACTTTTATATTTTTATTAACTGAATTCTATTATTAATTTGAAAAAATGGGTCATAACATACATTATCCACTCTCATTAAAACTTATATGCAAAGAATTTGTCATTTTTAATTTTAACGAAACCTTTCTCGAACCATCTTCTGAGATGGAATGTCTTCCTTACAAGGTTAAAGAAAGTGTGAACTTATCATGGCATATTTTTCAAGAAATATATTCAAGAAGTAAGATAACAAGAGTGAAACTGAAACCACAGCACGTAATACCATTTTTCTTAAAATTTGACCGTTATCCTGAATTAGTACTTCGATACGCTGACATTGCAACATTGTTTAAACCATTAGAAACGATTTTAAGCAGAGGAAATCTAACTCGTATTTCGCTAACCGCGGATCTAATTATAAAAAAAAAAAAAAATAAACAAAAAAAGTTCTCAATTAAGTTGCATCGTCATTTTTTTTCAAAACGACTTCCGCTGCTGAAATTACAAGAATTAGATTTAGAGCTCGATTGTGAATTGCTAAAAACAAGTCGCAACGACAGTTCGCACAAATCTGGATGGATGTGCCCTGAATTAGTTAAACTATATCTGGGTTGTGAATGTCACCGAAAAAATGACTGTGAGAAGGATCTAATTGATAATTTAGAAATCAATTTTTCTTACCAGAACTTGAAAATTTTAGGCTTAGACGGTTGTGGGTATACAGAAAAAACACCAAGCAAGCTTCCCAGTTTAATAAGTCTTAAAAAATTGTCAATAGGCTTTACGTATTTTGGTAAATCCTTAGAAGACTTAATTAACTCAATATCATGTATTTCTAGTTTAACATGGCTCGAACTCCGTGAAGTACACACCTCTTTCAATAAAGTAATTGATTTTCAGAATGTACAATTAATATACAAGATGATTGATAAACTACCTAATTTAGTTCATTTGGACATACGGTATCTACCTATTCCTTCTGAAGTAATTGCCAAGTGGAAGTACTCAGGAAGTCTCAAGTATTTAGGACTGCCTCATGGTCAGAATAAAAGCATATGAAGAGCATTACAAATTTAATAAACGAATTATTCCAGAAATTTGATGAAGCAAAACCTTGTACAAAACTTCTTAAAAAGACATGAAAAATTGAAACACATTCTTAGCATTTAAAAGCACATATTTTAAAAACATTTTTATTTATAAGCTATTAATATAGTTAGAAATTTTACATTTTTTTATCGAAAACTGTATTATTTTCCTTTAGTTTAATATTATTATTTGTCTTGTATAAAATTAAATTGAACAAATATAATCTCCATCATAATTTTTATTTATAAATCAACAATAATTTTTATTTATAAATCAACAATAATTTTCATTTATAAATCAACAATAATTTTTATTTATAAATCAACACTAATTTTTATTTATAAATCAACAATAATTTTTATTTATTTATAACTAGCGGGGTACCCGGCGTTCTTCAGGGTTTTGCTCTCTCGTTTCCTTTTCTGCCTGCTCTCCCGCTCCCGGTCACTTTTCCGTTCCCGCTTGTTTTCCCGTTCTTGCTCTCTTGGTCTGCTCATTTTGTGACCAATTTCAATTTTTTTCACAAAAAATTTTACCTGATTGACTCTCAAGGTTGTGTGAAAATTTCATTACGATCTGATGAATGGTGTAGCAATGAATTAAGGACATACATTCAGAGATAATCTCATTTTTATAATTATATAGATTAGCGAGGTTACCCGACGTCGTCCGGGTTTTTTTTTAGAGGTTTTTCCATCATTTTTCTATCACTCCCTAAAAATCGATTGCAAAATCAAAGACTAAAATGTTGAAGATAAAGCTATGAAAAAAAAGATTTTTAAATAATGTTTTATTTAAACTCACTAAAGGAGATAAAAAAAATTGTAAACATAAAAGCGTGGGATGCAACTGTTGCAATCATATATATGGGTGCAAAGAAAATTATTTGATATCATATGACCATCTGACAGTTTTAATTTTGTTAGCTTACATGGTCTTATTTGAATGAATGTATATGAAGACAAAGTTATCAAACACATTAGAGTAGAGGGGGATGAAGGTAGATGTAGATGTAGAGGGAGAATATAGATGTAGAGGGAGATAAAGGTAGATGTAGAGGGAGAAAATAGATGTAGAGGGAGATAAAGATAGATGTAGAGGGAGAAGATAGATATAGAGGGAGAAGATAGATGTAGAGGGAGAAGATATATGTAGAGGGAGATAAAGGTAGATGTAGAGAAAAAAAGAAGGTAGATGTGGAAGGGGAAGGGGGATTTATTGTTTATTTTAGGTGTCTCGGTAGAAATTATCATTGTCAACATATTTTTGCTATTGTTAACTATTCTGATAGCGTTGCAAGGTTTGTTAATACTTTAAAAAATTCTTTTCAAACTTTCAAACTCAATTAGATGGACACATTTCTATTTGATGTTAAAAAAATTTCTACACAATCTTTTCATTCTACCCAGTCTCGCGAAAAATGAAGTAAATTCTCAAATTAAATAACATAGGAAACAAATAAATAATAACAATAATAGTAATAATAATAATAATAATAATCATAATAATAATAACCTCAATTTCTCTGGAAAGCATTTCATTGGTGGAAATAAGATCCTGTCTGGATGATTCGAACTTCATTTTCGACTGTAGGTTGGATTCAATCTTAAGCAACTCCGACTTGAGGTCGTGAAGGTCGTTCTGCATCTTGTGCTGCCTCGCTGAGCACTCTTCGTACTTCTGCTGCTTGAGCTGTAACTGCTGATCCAACGTTTCCCTGGCGTAAAGTGTAAAGTGTTAAACTATTTTTTTTTACAAGAGCATGGATTTTGACATTATTATTATTATTTATTATCAGAGCTTTTTAACTAGTCAGTCACAAAAGCGCTGTCAACAAGACGCATTTAACAAACAATAAGCTACAGATTTTGAAAAAGATAAGTCTTCAGTTCTAGTGTTTCCCTGGTGAAATCGTTAAAATTGTTACTTACGAGAGCAGGTATCGCGACATATACGTTACAGAATAATAATAATCACGCTTAGTAGAGAAAATGCAGATGTTAATTCTGACACAAAGTAGTAGCAGTAAAGAATTTGTAAGGTGCACTCTAGTGTTATGAAACCTCAGAGGCGTCGGTAACGGCCCATGCATACGGGGGGATCACACAGTTTCCTGCCGCACGCGCGTGTATCCGAAATCGGGGTGTGCCGAACCCTATTAAACCCAGTCGCGAAACTGGCACTCATTTATCGACCTGTTGAGGATGAAAGACAGGATCGATGCGCAGTGGAGATGCAGATGCCGAAATTCGAGACACGAGGTTTAAAAAATAAAGAAGAAAAACGCGAGATTTATCACCTCTGATTTATCTGAGCGGATTTTTCAGACTGGACATCCTCCACGGACCTGGCGGAGGAGTCTGCAAACCCAAAAATAATTTTAATAAATTAAAAACGTTTGCTAGAAGTATTTTCAACGATGAAAAAAAAATGGAAAAAAATTTCAACCAATTACCTTTAAGCTTGAAAGATTGTGTGCTAATCTTTTTATTTAGTTCGTTAACTTCCAATTGGATCCTGTCGACTTGAGTGGCATCCGCAACGAGAGATTTGGCCACTCCCTCATCGTTACTGTCAGCCTCTAATTCTTCTTCTTTCTATTAAATAAACGCTTCATGAATAATATATAATAAAACGATTATGAAAAAAGTGAAAATATTAATAATTATAACATATATGATAATGTGATAATCATGTTATTGATTGTGATATGATAATGTGATAATCGTATTATTAATTGTGATATGGTAGTATTATTTTTATTATTATCTGAGAACTTTGTAAAGTAATGTGGGGTGATGATGATGATGATGATGATTAATAACTATAACTCCCACCAGAGGTCACCTCCTAGGTCACAATCGATGGTTTCAGGAAGACTCTAAAAAGGCATTAGTTCAGTGTTCTTGAAGTCCATCGATGGACTTACGCCACCCATAAAAAGATTGTTCAACATTCATTCATTCATTCGTTCGTTCACTCAATTATAATACCAGCCTCGTTTATCTGAAGGGTTAGAGAGGAAATTTCAGCGTTCAAAGACTGTATTGAGTTCTCGATCCTAGGAATTTCTACATCTCTGCATTTCTCCACCTGGGGAAATTAAAAAAATATAGAAAACTAGAAAATATTCTACAATTTTACAATTTAAATGATAATACTTTACAATATTTAAAAAATATATGGTGTTCTAATTTTAATTATTCGATTCAATATAAATTTATTTCAGTTAATACAAATTTATTTAATTTAATTTAATTTAGTCAACAATGCATTAGATCCTAGAAATTGACGACAAACAGTCATATTGAAGTTCTGGTGACCAAACTTCAGACTAATCAGCTAGGTATCAACAGCTAGGACAACGACGTTAACCATGATGCGAATAACTTTTTTTAAAATATCGATTATCTCTATCAATCTATCAGCAACCCAGAGACGCTAGTAACTAACTAACTAACTAACTAGCAGTGAAATTTAAATAACCAATAACGTTCAAACCATGCCCTTGATCGGATTGAGTTGGAGCCACTTCTCGTAGTCGGAGCTCGTCTCGGCGATGGAGCCGTGTAGTCGCTCAAGTTTGTCCGGGATCATGTTCAGTTTGCCCTCCATCTGAATTTAACATTTTATTTTATTTATTTAATATATTTAAAGCTTATATATCGTTATTAACAATTTAATTATGAAAAAATAAACATAAAAACTTTAATTATTAACCCAATAATTAATTAAAAAATTATATATATCAATGTAAAATCGCTGATTTTAGGATAAGTTTCCCATTGATAGACGTTAAAGGACTTGGAATAACTATTATGGACATTATTAATAGATCAAAAAGGTATAAATAGCCTTAACAAAGCTTCATTTATTATTTTCCAATAAAACTGCAAAACCATTCTATTGAGCCCGGTATACGATTTGGTGATATCGTAACAATATAATAATAAATATGATACAAATAAATAATAAATAAATAAATAATAATATACTCGACCTCGGACACGAGCTCCTCGACTTCTGATTGCTCGTCGAACGGCCTGTGGCACAACGGACAGTCAGGGTTTTCCCTCCTTAACTTTTCGATGTATTTCTTGAACATGTACTCCATGGCCATCAGATGTCCTTTATTGCTGGTGGTTGAATAGTTTAATTTTTTGAATTAAATAAATTTAAATTATTCGTTTAAGTAATCAGCATGCACGACATCAATGGTCGTATTTATGTAATTATGCGCGAGACAAATTACTGACTCCTGATTGGTCTGAAGTTTGGTCATCAGAGCATTCAAGCCTTCAATGAAATCCTTGCCTTGCGTCACATTGCTGATTTTCTGTTTGTAGCCTGGAATGAATGAGTTTTATCACAATTATGTTATTATTATTATTAGTTGTAGTAGTAGTATAGGAGTAGTAGTAGTAGTAGTAGTAGTAGCAGCAGTAGCTCGGAAAAACGATCATGTATGATTTACGAGTACTTCAGAAGCTTGCATATTTTATGATTATTTGCACAATATATAGGTAGAATGAAAGTTGATATTAGTCATCAGTTTAATGAAACAACAAACCTCTCAGTTCTTCTTGCTTTTTAACTAGACTCTCTCTGAATTAAAAAATAGTAATTAAAAATTAATATTATTATTCATGTATTCATATTTGTATTGAATACTAATTATTATTCATTGATTCGTATCTACTATGAATTGATTATTCATATATTCACACTACTAATTAGTAATTAATTATTCATGGTTCATATCACCGATTATTAACAAATTATTTTTCATCAATAAGAAATAATTAATTCATAAATTCAATTAACTAGCTAATTAGCTATTCAGGAACCAAACATTAGTAGTTCAAAAAAAAAACATCACTGAAACTTACTGCTCTATCTTCCTCCGGGTTTCCAGTTTCGTCAGCGAACTTTTCAGCTGCTGAAGCTGCTCCGAGGCATTCCTCACCCTTCTCGACTGCTCCCTTAACATAATATATTCGTAACAACGGTAAATGTCAATTACAGATTAAATTACGATAAAAAAATCATGACGATAATAAAAATTTAATTACATATTCATAATATCAATCTAATTGCAAACGTAGCCAGAAATTATTAAAGAATCTAACCTATTAAAACATAATAATTACATCTTAGTAACAAATAATAACAAAGTATTGATCATATTTGCACACCTGATGTACTTGTCCAAACTCTTGCCGATGTTCTCCGTCGGCAAGGAGCCCAGCAGATGTCTAAGCGTGTCGCCGTTCTTTGCCATCCTATGAATATTAATTAAAAGAATTATTCCGAGTCGCAGACGACCAATCAGACGAGCTCGTCGTTTATTCGATTAATCGTTGAATACCAAATCGATCGACGTATTTATTTATTCACTTACAATCTTCTGACGGTTTCTTCCTTGGAAGATTTGTCCTTATTGAAGATGTCCAGCTGTGTACGGACGGCCAGGTCCTGATTCAGCCGGCTCAGTTCGGAGCTGGGTTTGATATTGAAAAAAAAAACCATCGTTACGACTCAGCCACTCAAAAGCAAACTACACTATCAGCCAATCAGAGACAAATAGCTGATCACATTTCAACCAATCGAGATGAGGCTGATTAGCCAATCGAGATAAACAGCTGATAAGCCTATCAAGATAAACAGCTGATAAGCCAATCGAAATAAACAGCTGATAAGCCTCTCAAGATAAACAGCTGATAAGCCTATCAAGATAAACAGCTGATTATCTAATAAAAGATAAACAACTATTCAGCCAGTTAAAAATTAACAGCTGATTAACCAATCAAGATAAGCAGCTGATCGTGTAATAATTGATTATCTTTTTTAATTAAATTAATTAATTAATCAGGTGTGCTGATCGTGTAATAATTGATTATCTTTTTTAATTAAATTAATTAAGTAAGTACATTGCTAAACTTTAATTAATTAATTTGTTAAACTTTAATTAATTAATGGTTAAACTTTAATTAACTAATTAATTACATTGTTAAACTTTAATTAATTAATTTAATTTAAAAAGATAATCAACTCCTAAGCCAATGACTGATTAGCCAGCCAATCGGAGACAAACAGGTAACGTCCAATGAAACAAAAGCAAAAAACCACCAACTCGAGAGATTTTATTTCCGATTCGACGTCGCCTTTCTGCTTCTGCAGGTTCTGAAGTTCCGTCTTCATCGCCTCCGAGTCGAAAGAGCCGCGGAATTCGCTCAACTTCGCCTCCTGTAAATTATTCCAATCGAGGAGGAGTTATTGAAAAATAAAATAGAAAAATTAAACAAATTGAATATCTATGTGGGTAATCAAATAGGTCGTCTTGTTTTTTTTCCCAGTTTTACGTCCGTTTTTATCCGTGATTGCACGGGTTGGACATATGTCAGATTAGTCAATCAAATAACATTCAACCACGAGAAATTTCAACCAATCAATCTATCAGATTGCTGCATTATGAATAATCATCAGCCATTTTCGTCGAGAAATTAAGTCAACAGAACAATCACAAATGTCAATAAAACTACCAGTAACTCAATCGATCGATCAATCAACCAATTAATTCAACAGCATCAACCAACCAACCATTTCATTGATATCAAACTTGATGTACTCCAGTTTATTTGCTGACATGTCCATCAGGTTCAACTGTTCGTTGATGCGGTTGATCTCCTCGTTGTTTTTTCTCTTTAAAATCAAATATTTAAAATATTAATTAAATTACTTAATTTTTTTTTAATAGAAACAGCTTTTGAACTTATGACTATATAAAATTAAATTATCAATTAGAAGTTTAAAAAAAATACATAAAAATCGTTATTACGATAAATCTAATGAAATAATAATAATAATAATAATAATAATAATATCGCAAATCAACTGACGAAAGTCTCATTTTTTATCTTCTGCTCAGTCTCCAGCTTGGTTTTCTGACTTCTCTTGAGATCGAGATCTTTTTGCAGCCGAGACGTTCCGCTGCTGAATTCCGCCTGATATCGTAGAAAAAACAAAAAAACAAGGGAAATCATTTTCTGGTGAAAGAAGTTTAGGCCATGAATCACTAGACAATTTTTTCATTGCGATGATAATGCTGTAGGACATTTACAAAGTAAAATTTCTCATCTGAGTCTCAGAACCAAATCCAGGTCTCGAGTCCGAGTCCAGTTTCGATTGATTGACATAAACTAATGTTTCTTAATAATTCACTTTACACAAAAAAAAGAGTAATTAATTATTGATTACAACAAAATTACCAGCGAAAAATTCAACCAATAAAATACCTTCTTCTGTCTCGCCTCGGCCTGAAGTGAATCCGTTTTGTCCTTCAAGAAATCAACAACTGTTCTGACCTGGAGGTTGCTAGGAGTGCTGTCCAGAGTTCCTGCTTATCCATTAGAAATTGTATTAAGTATGGCAAGTAATATTCAATTAAAAAAGCCAGATTTAAAATTTTTTATTTTTGATAATACTTATTTTTTAATAATTCTTATATTTATTTTTAATAATTCTTATATTTATTTTTAATAATTCTTATACTTATTTTTATTTATTCATATGTTTATCTCTTAAATTTTCATTACAATTCAATAAATATTCAGTGAAAAAGCAAGATAGTAATATATAATTAAAAAATTGAATAGTATTTAATTATTAAAAAAACAAACAAAAATGAAACTGACCTCTGAACTCGTGGCTCACGACGACCACTCGGATCTTGTCGTTTCTGCTCTTGACGAACTTCTCGTTTCTCTACGGAAATGGAAAAAACGCAGACATTCAATCAATCAATCAATCAAAGAATCATTTGATTAGGCGCTCCCTTATCGACAAAGTCCATTATGGGAGCATTATAGATAACGTAGACAAAATTAAACTTTTCAAAATTTATTCAATACAAAAAAGAACATTTTTAAAACAACACAACACTAAAAAAATTTAAAAAAAACTAAATAAAACTAGCAAAAAATTAAAAAAAAAACTGAGAAAAAGTTAATGAATAAAAGAAAACCAAATGAAACTAAGAAGAACCTCTAAATCCTGCTCTAGTTTGGCTATGTCGGTTAGCAGTGTTGATCTCTGTTCGGAATATCTTTGAATCTCTCGGTCCAGCGCGCTTTGTCTCTCCTTGTTCTTTATCATTCATAAAATAAAATAAAAAAATCAATAAACGAATAAATAAAATTTAATCAATTAAATCAAGAATAACAATTACGAATTGAAATAACAAATTATTATTATTAAACAGTTGATAACGCAACATGTCGATCAAACTAAATTAAGTAATAATGATGAAATTGCAACGAAATTTGATACCGTTTGTAAATCCTGCTCCTTTTCAACGACTTTGTTTCCGAAATCGGCAATCTCCTCTTCCAGGTCAAGTTTCGTTCCTGAAGGAGAAGCGAAGAAATTGAATTTGATGCATATAAAAAAAAATTGTGATATTATATTATTTATTAAATAAATTAATAAATACTACACATTCTAATATTATAAAGAACAATTACTCCAATGAATGCTACACACTGTAACATTATATAGAACCATTAATCCAATGAATACTACGCATTTTATTATTATTATACAGAACAATTACTCAAATTTATTTTTTATATTTCCAGACCATAACGACCAAGCGATCCTTTACATATATGCAAATTTATATTTAATGCACAGCGTCAACAAGAGCCAATCAAAAAGCCCGACCTTGAAATTGGTTCTTGATGTTCTTCTGAAGGTCGGACGTTGCCCTCTTGATCTGATTCTTTTCTCCTTCGAGTTTTGCTAGAATTACAACACTAAGTTCAGATGGAAAAATTTAATGAATCATTATCATTTATTTTTTTTCCAGTTAGTGTTACACCTTTAACAAACAATCTATCATCAGCTAACTAATTATACACAATACCTAATCATTAGCTAACTAATTATACACGAATCCTAACCATCAGCTTACTAATTATACACAATACCTAATCATCAGCTTACCTTATTATAAACAAAATAAGCTAACTTAGAATAATTGAATCCCACTAATCAGCAAAGGAATATTAAAGAATTCAAACCAATTGCATTACTGATCCTCCTTACATCCTCCTCTTTTTCTTCCAAAATTCTAAGTTTCTCCTGCAGATATAAACACGCAATGATTTGTAAACAAATTAAACTAACTATAAAATAAATTAAATTAACCATCGGGGATACAAAATGATAATGGCATGTTTAAAGAGAAATATAAATAAAATAACAGGAAAACTCATCAATAACAAAATAAATATAATCGTGAATAAATTAATTACTAAACTCATGAATAACTAAAGTAGCAAACTCATGAATAATTAATTTTGCAAACTCATGAATAACTAATTTTGTAAACTCATGAATAATTAATTTGACAAACTCACAATGATTGGTTCCAGTTTGACTTCGACCTTTTGGATGCCATCTGAGCTTGCCTGTCGTCTTTCTTCCAGGTCGAGCAGACGACTGTTCACCTGTTTTCCGGCCCCGATAGAAATGACGTCGATAAATTATTATTACAATAAACTTTTTTTTATTATAATATTACAAATATGCTAATTATTATTATTATTATTATTAAAAACAAACCCATGCATTAAAATAGTAAAAGCTGCTCACCTGATCCACCTTATCTTTATTTTCTTTCAGATATTTCAGCTCAATCTGGTATTCTCTGATCGTTGTCACCTGTAAGTTGGATCGAAGCAGGGAAGTCTTCAAATTATTCGATACAGATAGTCGTGACAAAACTCTTGCCCCCCCCCCACTCTGCATTCGAGCTATAGGGGAGCTAGTTATAAAACTGGATTGAAGGTGAATGGTGAGAGTATTCATCATCATCGCCATCATAATAGCTGGTCTTGCCGCATTTGTAATTTCATAATTTGTTACCAATAGTTGCAAAAATTTTGTGGCAAGACTCCTGTCTCCCCCCCCCCCATGGTTGTTAACTGGATTGAGGGTGGTTGGTGACATTATGCACCATGACCATCACATCACCATCATTGTCACCTTCACCATCATGACCACCATCATCACCATCATTATCACCATGACCATCACATCACCATCATTGTCACCATCAGTATCATCACCACCATCATCACATCATCATCACCATGACCACCATCATCGCATCATCACTATCATCACCACCATCGTAATACCTGGTCTTGCCGGCACTTTCTGATGACTTCAAGAGCTTTGACGTAACGCGTCGACGCGAAGATGTCATCGAACTTCTGCTTCAGGGCTTTCCCTTCACTGAGCGGCCTGGTCAAAAGAAATAACCGAAAGAACTGAAATGTTTGACCCACAAACTATTTTGACCCATGAACTATTTTGAACCATGAACTACTATTTTGTCCCACGAACTATTTTGACCTATGAACTATTTTGAACCATGAATTATTTTGACCCATGAACTATTTTGAACCATGAACTATTTTAACTTCAAAAAAGTATATTATAATCTCCTTAATTTCAAATCAATGTATTTTAAGAAAATATTAATTTATATAATAAAAAATCTTTGTCTGTAAAATTAACTGTTTGAGCTGCAATTTTTTTGTTCAACTTTGAAGATAGTTTACTGTGATCTCATTTTTGTTTAAAAAAAACATTAATTTAATAAGGTATAATCAAATAATCATTAATCTTTCACAAGTAATTAGATCTACTGATTATATTATTCAACCAACTAAAAGACATAATAACCAACCAGTTAGACTCCTCTTGGTGACAGAATATGACATTTTCAAGAACCGGTTTTGACACTCCCAGTAAAGAAATCATCTTACACAAGCAAGAATTTATATTATGAGAATATTTATATGCAAACAATAAAATATTTAATTTATATTATATATATATAATATATACATATATAAAATTATATAGTTAATAGTGTATATATATATAATAATATAGATAATATATTATTCATAATTTATTATTGTATAATTATTCATAATTTATTATTGTATAAACATGAGCAAACTAAAAAACTATCCACCTCTCT
Source organism: Erpobdella octoculata (assembly GCA_963978895.1). Classification (NCBI taxonomy): domain Eukaryota; kingdom Metazoa; phylum Annelida; class Clitellata; order Hirudinida; family Erpobdellidae; genus Erpobdella; species Erpobdella octoculata. Next base: position 1,890,601 of record OZ022245.1, on the reverse strand, counting down.
GTCCATTTCGGCACACTTGGAACTTATGTTCACCTTTTCTCCGTTGCTCAGTCGTTTCGTGATGAGTCCCTCTAGTGTCTTCATTTCTACTTTGGTTTTCTTTTCAAAAATATCAAGGAGAATAAATTATCAATTACTGCAATTCTATTCATTAATAATAAAAAAAATTTAAACCGTAGTTAACATATTTCTGTAAAACAGATTAAAAAATTTCCCTTAAATTGTTATTTCGTTCTATACCTTTTGAGTCGCTACCAAAGATCTTTTTGCGATACAAGGATCGCCTTTGACATCGATAAACTGAAGGCAGACTTGCGCTTTGACTTCAGTTTCTTTGGCAATCTTGACAATGAAAGTATTAACTTTACCAGAAAGAAAAAAACCATGTTTGTGTCTTTCTACTACACACTTCTTAGATCTTAGAATAAGTAAAAGTAAATTAATCACACCTTTGGATCGTTTATAAAGGCAGCTCCATTTTTTCCACCAGGTGGTAATTCTCCAGTTGTGATATACTTCAAACACTCAATTATCGTCTTAAAAATAAATAATATTTCAAAATTAAGATAAATTTATTAACGATTTATGCTGTTAGTAAGTTTTAAGAAGAACGATTGAAAGATTATCCAGATTGGTTTTGTCACTGTTATATAAAAATAGTTTAAAAATACCGTTTTTCCAGTTCCATTTGGACCGAGAATTAATGTGAGGGGGTTAAAGAACTGGATCACACCAACATCTCTGTCCTCAGGACCGAAACTTCGTATGCCCTGAATGGACATTTTTGAGATTCGTGACATCTTCACCTAAATTGTTCTTGTTGCAAATTTAACAGTATCAAACTAAATTAAAGCATGCAGTTTCTCATGCAAAGCCCAAAAGCAGCCAATAAAATACAACAAAACTGATCGGAACGTCCCTCTTTCGCTTTATCACTTCGCGCCCTGCATCCTATTTTTTCTAGTACAGTTTTTTTAACTTAACAAAAAAATATAAAAAAATAATTATTTTATTAAAAATTTTAAATATTTTTATTATTTATAAACGCTTGCTTTTTGCTTGCTTTGATTAGTTTGAGTTTTTAAATTAATAAATTTTTATTATTTAAAACAGCAAAATTTTTAATAAAAATTATATTGTTTGTTTTTTTTTTAATAAATTAACTTTCAGACAACGTTGTCTGGAACTTCCCTATCGTGTTATTATTAGTTTTCTCGAGCGGTAATCATAAACACTTTTTGCCATGTCTCTACTTACGAAAAAAACCTTGCTGAAATGCGAGCACCCCATTGACTTTTTTAAAGTTTATCCGTTTTTGGGGCCACATCTTCTTGTAGCTGTTGGATCGTATCCGGATATACACATATATGAGCTTGTAGACTTGGATGTTAGATTGTTTTTAAATTTTAAATACATGTGTGTGTAGATCTGTCTGTCTGTAGAATTGTAGATGAGATGTATTATATAACATACATACAATGCGTACATAATGCAATGTCCATAAATGATTAGGCATGGCTTAATGAATGACAGTGGACCACGGTCCCAAGTATTAAATTTTAAATACGAACATTTTCATAATTATAAGATTCTGAGAAAGCTTAAGTCTAAGTCACTTAAGTGGCTAAGTCATACGTTAGTGGCTTATAAGATTCTGGCTAAGTCATACGTTTTTTAATTCAGATTTGTGAGGAACTCCGGAGCATAAGCTGTTTTCTTAATCTAATTATTTTTTCATGCTTAGGTCCCAAAATTCTAAGCCAAGCCTTAGGACTTTTTTTTACTTACATAAGTAAAAAATTGTATTTTTCTGCTTTTCTCATAATGATAAATTTTTTTTTATAGAAAGATGGACATGCTGGTGAGATCAACAGCTTGGCAGTTTTCAACATCTCGTCTAGAGTGACCTCCCTGTCATGGAGTCCCGACACTAACTTGCATTCCGCTCCTCAGATCCTCAAGTTGGATTTATTAATTGATGCATTTTAATATTTTAATTTCCTTATGTAAATATAGTTTACAATTTTATGTTTTGGTTCTTTATTACCAGGTAAAATTATTTTTCACACTAATTAGTAGAAGTAACTTATTTCAAATTATTATTATTATTATTATTATTTTACTATTTTGATCTTTCTCTCCAGCTATATTTTAATTATTTCATTCTGAAATAAAATTTCAAGAGTCTCTCTTTTATTTTTTTTATTTCGAAACAGATTCTACACCGTCTGCTCCGACCACAAAATCAGATGCATCGAGTCTGACATGAAGGAGTCAACAGTAGAAAATGTTCGCCTCTTTGATTTTATTTGTTTAAACATAAGTTATTATCTCTTTCTTTAAAATTCCCCTAATTACTAGAAAAAATAGGCATTCATCTGTTATGATGCATGTAAAGCAATTTTTTTTCATAAGTTACGGCAATGTGATCACACATCACACAATCTGTTAACATAAATTACTGGGATACGATCACACTATATTAATGACACGTTAATTATAATAGGTTGTCGGGCAACACAACAACTACATCAACTCCATCGCCATCCATCCTGAAATGGGGGATTGTCTGGCCAGCGTGGGGGACGATGAAGTCTGCTATGTCTGGATGGCCAAGGGAGCGTCCAAGAAGGTTCTTGAGTTCCCTCTTACTTCCCCCGGGATGAGTGTCTGCTGGCACCCCAGAGAAGTGGCAAAAGTACTTTGGTTATTTATTCTCTTAGATGTTTTTTTTTTGTATATTAAATTAATAATTAATATAAGTAAAATTGTAATAAAAAATATTTTTGATGATAATAAAGTTAAAATCATTTGTCTTTTATTGAATCTAATAATCTCTCCCTAGCTCATGGTGGCAGAGAAGAGTGGTCTGATTCGATTCTACAGCACAGAGACCAAGACGGCCTTCATGTCTCTCGACTGCGGCCAGTCCCCCCTCGTGTCGGCCCACTGGTCCCTCGCTAACCCCCTGCACGTTGCAGCCGTCGCTGGGTCGGACCTGTTCGTCTTTGATACCTCTCGTTCCAGGTGATGCGATTTTGTGCTTTCGAAAATGTTTAAATTAAAGTTTCGTTTAAATTTTGTTTATATTTTTTAATCAAATTCTTACTTTAATTTTCAAGATAACTGTTTCATGGTCAATATAAGTTTTTTTTTTGCAAATAATAATTTATTTCCCGGGTATTTTGTCAATAACGAGCATAGCAGGTGACATCTGATTCGATTCTGTGGTGTCGGTTTGTTGTTAAGTGTTTGGATTTTTCTTCTTGCAGCCAGCCGTCTCTGACGCAAAAAATCAATCCAGGCGGAGGCTTCGAGGTGGTGTGGTGTCCCTCGCTCGAGTACCACGTCGTCACGGTCGGCGGTCCGAGATTCCAGGTGAAAATGTTTGATGTCAAGACTTTGCAGGTGAGTCGGAGTTTTTCGTTTTTTAATTTAATATTTTATTTAATTTTTTATTTATTTATGTACAATAGTAGTGGTCACTATCATATTTTTTTATTTATAATACAGTAGTAGTGGTTTCTATTGTAGCTTTGTCACATTATTGTGTTTTTACACACTTTTACTTAACTTGACTTCTCTGTCTGTCTGTCTGTCGTCAAATTTTGCAATCGATTTTAAACTAACTTCCCGATGAGCCAAAATTTAAACATGCCTCCGAACTAATTAATAATGCATTCTATCAAATTTTCGGATCGATTGGACAAAATTTAATTTAATAATTATTTGTGATATTTTCGTCAAACTATTTATTGTCTATGCTAATATGTTTGTTGTTTATGTAGTAAAAAAATATAAAAGTGTGTTTTTAAAAAACTTTGTTTTTGCTTCACTTGTTACTAAATGTCATCATAGTTTACGGACTTTGGTATAAGTTATATTGCTCTAACCGATTTTGTTGTAAGTGGAATACATTGCTACTTTTAATGCACATCCGCAGGTGACTTCCTGCTCGGACTTGAAGACCTTCTGCGGCATCGACGTTCATCCTCTCATTCCTCTTCTCTTCATTGTCGACAAGAAAGAAGTCCAAGTACTGCCTCTTGTGTCTTAGGGATGATCTCGCTGTCAGCATTCTGCTTTGACTGTTTTTTTTGTTTATTATCATTTATATGCTAATGTATTTTAATTAATTAATTAATTAAAATACAAAATTATGCACCAGAAATTATTTTTGCGGTATTATTATTAAATGGTGTTGTTAGATAGCTAGCTGAAGAAGTATCCATACTGACTGCAAGCTTTTGATGAAATGATGGAGATGAATCCTTTTAGTCGGTACTGTGAGCGATCAGTTACAAAGTGGACCACGTCTGTCAGTGCATGAGTAATAAACTAATGAAGGGAAGAAGCAACTGCTTTCAATTTGCGAGTTTATTTAATGAGTTCATGTATCGACGTCCTACTTGTATGTACCTACATAGGTTTTCCCTTTGGGATTTGATCCAGATCGAGAAACTGTGGTGTTAGTGGCTAATTAAGAGTAATTAAGAGTTTGAAAAAGTTTAGCTTGTCATTGCTGGTCGCTGGTGTTTATGGAGTTAATGAAATGTAATGTTTGCGTTTATTTATTCCAACCTACTGATTTTATGTGTGACTTGATTTCCAATTTCCGGAAGTGGGGGGGGGGTAAATTTTTCTTCAACAAATCATTGACCAGAATAAAGGGATAAACAATTTTAACTTTTCCCACATTACGTCACAATGGTAAGGACGATTTTCAAGTAGTTCCTTACCGTGGTTTGAGAAGAAATCGAACATAATTTTGCTGGTAGTGAATTTTATTATGATGTTTAATCAATCACTTTTTATAGCGCTATTCGCGTTGCGTGCAATATAACTGGATAACTGCCTACCTACTCTTTATAACTACGTCGCTGTACATGTTAAGCGAATAATTATAAAAAAAAATCATAATTTTGGGAGGATGGCTTGCTTCCCCAACCAAAATTTTACTCCTGTGCCAACCGTTGCTCCAATCTTCTGTGAGTCAGTATTAAGTACTAAGTGTTGAGCATAGACTTAAGATATATATATAAATATCCTATATCTATGGTGTTGAGATACCGACTGAACAGACGAGCTTTTAATAAATCTCCAAAAATTGGGCCTTAGAGCGCGTCTGATATTTGTATGTATAGTAGTATATATGCATGTGTGTGCGTGTCTCATTTAGTCAGTCGGTCAACGTCATATACAGGGGCGGATCTAGGGGGTGGGGAGATGCACCCCCACCTGAGCATCAATTAAGGTTTTTGGGTAGAATATATCAGGTTTTTAGAAAATGACCGTAGTTGAAAGTAAATTTTTTTTGAAAAAAAAACCTACTGCTAGGTCATCAGCTTTTTGAGAAGAAAAAGTGGGAAAGTCGTTTAATTTTTTTTCTTTTGAAAAAATATCTATGACATACCCCCGCCTCCAGTCATCAGTTTCTTAAAAGGAAAAAAGTAAAAAAAAATTGAAGAGTGACGTACCTCCTGCACCCCACCGGGATTTTCTGGATCAGCCACTATGGTCATAAATACTTCCATAGCTCTTCCTTCTCGGTTCAGTTTATCAGCCCGCGTTAGCAGAAAAATTGTATATGACCAGTTAAATCGTCTTTTGCGGGTCATCGGAGTAATCGGGGTAGGGGAGACGGGTCGATAGTTTTGAAGGTCGGAATGAAAATTCCTACGTTATAATTTTGAATCTCCAAAGTAGACCCGTTTATGCAAATACTTCGGTATTATGATCGAGTTACATGTGGTTATAAAATAAAAATTAGTTGGCAAAAAAAATAACGTTTATTAGAGTATGTTAAATCAAATTCTCATGAAAGCAGCCTTAGAAAACGTTCTATAAAATATCTTGGCCCACAAACTACAGACTTGATATGATAATAATGCGCTCAAAGGTTTTGATTATGTCATCTCTGCTTAACCCTAATGAATTGAGCAAAACCTTTCAGTCTCAATAGAAATTTCAATTGTAATGTAATTAAAACTTCTATTTCTGATAAATTATTATAAGAGTAACACACCGTAACATGTATTTTTATTTGGATACAGAGACGGATCCAGAAGGGGATGCATCCCCTAACTGAGTACCACCAATTAAAAATTTTTGGTAGAATACCCGGTTTTTGAAAAATGACCGTAGTTAAAAGTAAAATTGTTTAAATAAATACCTACGACTACCCCCCCCCCCCCCATTCTCTGAAAGGCATCCGCGCCCTACTCAGACAAGTGTGAACAATTTTGGAAGTGACGCACCTGCATTCCCTTACCAGGATTGTCTTGATCCGTCACTGTTTGTTTGGATATAATTTCCGAATGTTGTTTACAATTATGTATCATTTATAATACTTTATTTGATGACTTAAATTTTTTAATATTTAAAATTATTCAAGTTTATTATTGTCTCGTGGTGGACAAAAGCTATTTTCAAACTCATAACAAACGTTTCATCAAGTTCAGCTCAATCGGTTCATCCGAGGATGGTTTATCCACAAGCCCGCTTATTGCCGAACGGTTTACTACCTGCTAATGGACCATGCTCTAAGTTTTTAATTGGGGGGGGGGGAAATCAGGCAGGTCGACCCCTCCTTTCCCCATTCACAAAAAAATAGCACAGCAGCAATTAGCTCTTATTGAAGATTTATAGCACTGCTTTTACGACAAAATTTATTGTTTGAGAGTTTGAGGGCGGGCGATAATACTTTTAAAAATATCATTCGAAGAAAATTAAATATCGATTTATAGCCAATTAAAACCATCGTGTTTATTTATATTTCTGAGTCTGCTTATTTTCCTTCTACTACGGCTTCAAGTGCCCTTATCCACAGTTTCGAATTACCAGCCAATTCACAACGTAACGTTATTGAGCGATTTTAGAGTATAATATAATATATTCACTTATCAATAAAATTCCATAAAACGATAATAAAATAAAATCACACGTACCTAATAAAACACGCTCACACGCGCACACTCCACAGAAACAAAAGTATATCTCAGTGAAGCTGCGTCATCGTTACAAATATGTTCTGCCTTATCTGAGAAATTTGGCGAGCCAAAGATTGGTTTATGTTTATAGACTCTTATTTTTTTTTAACATCGCATCAGCGCATTAAGCTCTCTGTTGAGAATCTGTTTTAGTGCTTGATACTACAAATAATATAATGCCTATATATATATATATATATATGCATATATGCAGGAAGATATATTACGGGATTAATGCGTTGTTTTTTCCGTGTGGTAGGGAGATAGTAATGCTCCCGGAGAATGTGGAAAATCGTGGAGAAGCACCTGTGATGAATACCAGGTTGTCCCGTCGTGACGCTCTTTTTTCCACGCGCGTGTCTGACGAATTTCCTGAAAGTTTCGCCAGTCCGTATAATAAAAGTTTTGCATTTATGATCATTTTAGTTTTTTTTTCTAAAAAAAAAAAAACAATTTGTATTTTGACAAAGAAATCAAAACAATTTTTTTAATTAACATCTGTCATCCATTTAACGTGTATGCTGAAAGTTTCAGACCTCTTATAAATATATAGCTAGTCAGGTGGTTGCTTAAAAAATGATTGTAAATTTTTTTTTGGAGCAGACAAGCGAAGATTATTAAAAGCTTATAATAAATATTACATTACATTACATATATTACATGGGGTACAGCATAGTTCAACGTGAATAAGAAGACAAAATAAACGAATAAATGATAACTTTTTTATTCTTTATTTACAATCATTTTATTCATTTACAATAAAAAAGCTGTCACAAAGACGCAACGTGGAAGAAAAATCAGTAAAGCTTTAAGCGTTTATTTTACAATGAATTCTAATATCTACAAACAAGCAACGTATAATAAGTTGTATAGCCTATATTATTTCTTGACGCTTATGAACTCTCACATAAAACATAATCAGAGACTATTAGATTGAATTAAAAAATAACATTAATTAAACATTCTGACTTGATACAAACAAAACAATGACATTAATTAATGGCATTAAAACAATGACATTAATCAATTATTCTAACTTGATACAAGCAAACGCTCAGCCGCGTTCACAGTGCAGCCACACACGCACGCGGTCCTCAAATTCACGACAACGTCCTCATCGGTATGTTGTCGTACGAAGTTGCCAGGTTGGACCTGTCGACGTAGTTCACGCTGTTGGCCAGGCCGACGTCGGAGTTCCTCTGGTTGTAGCCCAGTCTCCTCGACTTGCAGCAGCAGCCGAACAGGTAGTGGTTGAAGTACCGCCTGAAGTCGGAGCTCATGCAGTACAGCGCCGGGGGGTTGATGCACGAGTTGAGGAAGGGGAGAGCAATGCTGAGAAAGAACTTGATCTCTCGAACTTCTTCGTACGTACGATTCGATCCGTAGTTGGTCACGAAGAGGATTATATAACGAGGCGTCCAGCATATGACGAACAGAACGACGATGACCAGAACGATCCTGGCCACCCGTCTGCGTGCTCCGACCAGCTTCTTCCAGTTAGCGGCTCCGCCGAGTTTCACGCTCCGGCTGGCTTGAGCCGAGGCGTTTCTGATCAGCGAGACGGCTATGGCGACGTACATGACCGTCACCACGACCAGCGGTACGGCGAAGTAAACGAGAAAGTTCATGATGTAGCGCGTCATGACGTACGGATGAGACCGGACTTTTTCTTGTTCGTACAAAATCTCTTCGGCGAGTGCATCCGATGAATTGAAAAATCTTCCGAACAAAAGGCATACCCGAAAAGATTCGTTTGCAGTTTCGTGGACGGTAATCAGACGGCTGGTCACCATGTCCGGCAGAGCGAGTGCGAATGCCAGAAGCCAGACGAGTAAGGCCACGACAACGGCTCGTTTCTTTGACGCGCACGTCGAGCGTTTGAGAGGGAACACGATGGCTACGAACCTGTCCCCGGCCAGAGCCGTGAGAGTGAAGATAGACACCCCCTGCGAGAGGTTGATGACGAACTCGTAGATGGTGCAGAGGAAGCGGCCGAAGGGCCAGGTATCTCCGAGAAGGTAGAGCATCATCCGTAGAGGTGCGCAGATGAGAATGACCAGTAGATCACCGATCGTGAGACTGAATAGGAAGATGTTCGATACCGTTCGCATGGTCGCGTTGGCCATGACCGTGTAGATGAGCAGGCCGTTGCCGACGATCCCGAAGACTATGATGAACGCGAAAATCGTCGGCGCGACAACGGCTTCGAAGCTATCGTCGGGGAAGTCGCCGTCGCCTGCGACCGTGGTGTTGTTGTCTGCCGTCATAGTTTTTTGTTTCTTAACTCTGATGTATTTCCATTATTTCGTTTATTATATTTATTCTACTAAATATTTTATTTCATGAACTATTTCGTTCTAATTTATTTCAGATGACAAAACCAGAGCTGTAAACCAGTGCAAAAAAACGAACGATAAACTAATTTATATATAAAAAAACACAATCCTAGCTTTAATCTAACATTAATAATGATTTCTAAACAATATGCCTGCACTCAGCAAATCCAAAGATGATGAAGAAGAAAAAGAAGAAGAAGAAGATTTCACGCAAGATAACATTCGATCTCGACCCGAGAGTGTTTAGTGTTTCAGCGGCGCATTCCCTCGGCTTATATGCGAGCCCGGCGCTGGGAGATCGTCATCACGAAGCTACCTTATTTATTTCCTGCATCTTGATTTTGTTGTTGCTTGATGCTACCACTGCTCCTACCACACCCACTACAACCACTTCTTATAATAATAATAATAACAATTTATTATAATACCCTCTATAGCACCACCACAACTACTAGCGCCAACAAAACTACTAGCACCAACACAACTAAATAAAAGTCAGTTAAAGTACACAAAACTTTTCACTTCCAGCTACCACCACAAAACTACCACTGCCACATCCACATCTACATTACCACCATCACATTTACATCACCGCAATCACATCTACATCACCACCATCACATCTACATTACCACATTCAAATCTACATTACCACCATCACATCTACATTACCACATTCAAATCTACATTACCTCCACATAAACGTCTATATTACCACCTCCACAACTTCACCACCTCTACAACTTCACTACTGCTTCCTCTCGCGTCTAGATTCTGGATGATAGAACTTCATCATGATGATGAGGCAAACCAGAAGCCCCCCACCCCGTCCTCCCCTCGGGCTACGCGGGCATGTGCCGATGACAATAAGCCGATGGGAAGATCATCAAATCGGCATGACATCTTACACTAGACACATATAACAGATTTATATTATCCTTCGCGTCTCTCGAGCTGGCTTCCTTCTCATTTAACATTTAAAGAAGTCTCTGTTAGACACACTACAGAAGAACGTTCGCTCGGAATCTCTTTTAGTCCAGAAATAAGTGCCACAGTCGAGACTCGGGTGCTGTAGGGAGCGAGGAATAAGTTCCGAAACATTCCCATTTTGGACACAGAGTGTGTGTTCGGGGGGGGGGGTGGCAGGATAAATTGTATATTCCGTTATGCACGAGTTACCGAAGATGCCTCCATAAAGGCGGGTTTCTTAACGTCGTAAACCGTTATTTACTTTTTGACCTTTCGAAGGATTCATTCCCCATCACACTACCCCTGAATTCGCAGATGCCCACCCACCGCCCCTCTCCCTCAGTCCTCTGATAGGCATCCACGCCCCTACTCAGACAAGCGAGAATGATGATGTCGAAGGAGGTTTTTATAAAATAATAAGAAATATCGATGAAAGGATCAAGTCGGAATTGAGTTATTTCTTTTTTTATACCATCTCATATATGGGCTGTATATATTCCACTTCTCTCTCTCTCTCTCTCTCTCTCTCTCTCTCTCTCTCTCTCTCTCTCTCTCTCTCTCTCTCTCTCTCTCCCCCTCTCTCTCTCTTCTTTCTTTCTCTCTTTCTGTCTCTGTTTTTCTCACTTTTTTCTTTTTTCCCCTCTCTTGTCTTTATCTCTCTCTAATCCCCTCATCTCTCCTAAATCTCTCTTTCATAATCTTCTCTCCCAATAAAAAAAAAACAGAAAAATAGAATTCCTTTCAACCGACCGGCATTCGGAGATTGCATTTCATCGACATTTGTTTATACACGTCTATACACTTCTACGACCAAAAGAGGTTAACTTCTCTCGATGTTGTAGGAGATGGATATTTAAAAATATTTATAGCGATCGAGACAAAGGTATGCACAGAACTGCCCCGTACATAAGTACAGATATAATCACACAGCTCCAACCGAACAACCTAGTCTTTTCAACAACAAAAGAATAATAATTTTAGGTGGCATTCGACCCAATCGTTGCAAAGATGCAAATCGTGGAGTTGATTTTTGAATTTGAAGGGCGCGCTATGATTCTTCTACAACTTCAACTGTTTGTATCATTTGTATCATCAGAAAGTTTCTCATTCCCACTGTCTAGCCACAAGGGGCGTATTTCAGTAATACCCCAGCCTCTTATTGGCAGTCGCTAAGCAAATGTAGCTGGCTGCTGATGGACATTGTCACTAACTAACTGGATACTGCTTACTCTGCTTAGCTCTCCAAGGAGCTGCTTGAGACGACAATTTGATAGATATTCTTGAGCTGAATGATTTCCTCTGTAGCTATAACTTGCAAATTTGTTTCCGATGCTTGTTTGTCCAGACAAATAAAGCTCAAATAATTTTTTTAGCTCGCATATCTGAAAAATACTTCTAACTTATCAATTATGCAAACTTTAGACTCTAATCTGCATTAAACATCAGGCGTATGTCTAACTTATACGATGGTCATGCTTGGCGTGAAATGTGAAATAAATAAATATATCGAAGTTGCGATACAGCGCAAGTATACAACTTTTTACTTTCAATACCTAAATAACCGTGATACTGATATTTATGTATTCAAACACGCTGTCGTTATTAATTCCTGTCCTGCAGTCCTGCATTGCATCGAGAAGAAACAAACTTTGAACTCGGAATCACACCGTGTAGCGAAGGAAAAGCGCCGACCTCGACCTACGACGATGAACTTTGAACTGGCCTATTTTTAATTACTCCTAAACCTAAAAAAAAAACGCTCATCAGACAGCGACAGACAGCGGATGCTACATCGGTGGTCCAAAAAAGACGAATCTTCTTTAAAACGTAAGTTATGAATGTAACGTTTTCTAAGAAGCGTATTCAAGCGTCTGCCAAACATTTTTTTTAATAAAAGTGCTTTATGTGTTTATAGTACATCTTAATATTTATAATGCTAACTTTGATATTTGATTCATTAACTGTTAACTATAAAGCCTGTTTTACTATAATCTCGTTATGATAAGGATGCTTATTCGTGATGACATTTGTTTTGTTGTTGTTTTTTTGCCAGTGTAACTCGTATCCTTAGATTTCCAAGAGTAATAAATTATATCTTCTTTTTTTTATTAAATTGACATTTGAGACTGTTGCAGAAAACGTTGTGAAAAAGTTTTTAAATTTAGAAATTTCAAAACAGATCTCGGACGTTGGCTGGCATGCCAAGCTAATCAACAGGTGAAACTGGATTATTAACACCATTTAAAAATGTAAAACACGACAATTGAACACAAAACAATACGTAGATATATATTAAGAACATCTTTATAGAAGCTAGACCTTTTCTTTTATTTACAGCAAACGCTAACAAACTCGCTTAAATACGACAACACAAAGATGGACATGGGCTGGATGGGATCGGGTCAAATTTTTTGACACATGCGTGGGTTGGGTTTGGTTGGAAAAAAAAACTGAATAACAATTTTTTAATTAACAAAAAAAAAGTTAACTGTGGGTTGGGTTAGAAAATTTAACTTTTTAGGCGGGCTGGGTTGAGAAAATGGTAGGATGGGTCACCAAGAAATGGAACCATGTCTCCCTCTGCGATATGTTAATTAACGGGAGTTTAGCCAAAATATAAGACTTCTAGTCGCTAAAGCAAGGGCGACTTGTTGTTATGCCAACATCGCCAACTTAGCACCATAAAAAGATATTTTATAAGGCATTCAAGATTCTTATTGCGTTCTAAAATATACTTTTCTGTCGAAAGTATGAAACCTGAGATGTTTCAAGTGACTTTTTTTTTAAAGAAAACATTTATTTGGCTGTCAGAAGACTATTTACAGAATCGTTAGAAACTCTATAGGTTTTTTTCTTATATAAATTGCTTACTTTTTTGAGTAAAGCATAAAAACATTTTGTTTATTCATTTATTATTTTCTTAAATGGTTTGATTTAAATTATAAAACGAAAATGTTGAATATTCTAAACGTGGATTATTATCTATATTATTATTATTATTAATAACTTATTATCTAAACTAATAAGATACTATACATAAGATATCTGTTGTAAGCACTAAGCAATCTAATTCAACCAAGTTAAAAAAATTAGGCATTTTTAAATAAATTCAAAGATGCTCATTAATGAATTTGCAGAACAAAAATGATTTTTTAAATTATGACGAAAAATCAACAATAAACTTCTTAAAAACCCTGCGCCACGCCGGGTAACCTCTCAATATCTAATAAATTGAAAAGAATTTGTCGCTCTTTAATGAAGAAAACTGCAATAAATTATGCAATAAAATATTTCTTTAATCTATTTGTTTATAATTGATTTCAGTATATTGCAGAGCTTCAAATTAACCATCCAGACTTTAAAGCATTTAAACGTTTAACAAAGTTTTTTACTAGCAACATTTTAAACGTTGAAACTACATAGAAGGTCATAATTAAAAATGACAATCTCACATTTTCACTCCTCTCACTTCATGAGTTTCAATCTTACATTTTCACTCCTTTCACTACATGAGTTTCAATATCACATTTTCACTTCCTTTCACTACATGAGTTTCAATATCACATTTTCACTTCCTTTCACTACATGAGTTTCAATCTCACATTTTCACTCCTCTCACTTCATGAGTTTCAATCTTACATTTTCACTTCCTCTCACTGCATCAGTTTCAATCTCACATTTTCACTCCTTTCACTACATGAGTTTCAATCTCATATTCTCACTCCTCTTACTTCATTTCACAATACAACTATAGAACTTGCGATTGGCGCTAACTTTAATTGACCTGCGCAGTGAGCGCAAAACCCACAGCCATTTGCGCAAATGGAAAATTTATTATCTTCCTGCACTTTTATACATTCCACCAGCAAACCGGAGAACTTTAACCAAGTAAACAAGTGTGTGCCATGCTGTTTTTTCTTATCCACACTTGAGTAATTTTTTGTATTCAACGGTGACTTATAACCGTTTTGGTTGTTGTAATGTAAAGCTCGGCTGCTATGTGTTCGTGTGTTGAGAAATCGAGTGTGCAGAATTTAGAGGTGTTTACATTTGAATGTTTAGTATTTATTCCTCGTGTAAACTATTTACGCGGTTCTTAAATTTTATATCTTTGGGGTTTTTTAGTTATTTTATATCTATTTAGTTTTTTCGAGTCAGATTTTGTTTTTTTTTTAAATAAACAAAAATGGTAAGAGAGGAAAAGATAAATACAAAATACAAAAGGAAAGAAAGAAAGAGAGCGAAAAAAAGAGAGAGAAAGAGAAAAAGAAAAAGAAAGAGAGAATGATAAATAGATGGAAAGAAAAAAGAAAAAGAACTTGAAAGAAGGAAAAAACAATTTTTCTCTTGAAACGACAATTAAATTGTCAGGTTTATAATGACTGAAGAATGTCATTTGAGCGCAGATTGAAATTGATTGGCTTCTTAAATCCTAATTGCAATTACTTTGTCGTCGTCATCATCATCAGCACCACCGTTATCGTCGTCGTCATCGTCATCGTCGTCGTCGTCATCGTTATCGTTATCGTCATCGTCATCTTCATCATCATCATCATCATCATCATCATCATCATCATCATCATCATCATCATCATCATCATCATCATCATCATCATCATCATAATCATCATCATCACCACCACCACACCACCACGATCACCATCATCATCGTCATCATCATCATCATCATCAGCATCATCATCATCATCATCACTCTCTTTCATTCTAAGAACTTCGATAAATGTCAATAAATACGCATTTTTTTTAAAAAGGACAATGAAAATAAATAAACCAAAAAATGTAATGAAAAATAGTATATATAATATTATATAAAAATAATTTAAATATCAAAAAATTATTATAATATGATATTTTTATTTTTATGTATATATGGCAGTGGAAAAATTATTAATTGAACAAGGCGACATCGTTGAACGAGCGTAAAAATTACGACTAGCAAACACTGGCCGTTAATTGAATGTAAACAGAAAAAGCGAGCATCAAAAGTTATCTTTCATTCATTCATTAATTGAAGGGGTACTACTTCCAGTCAGGAGAACACGTGACTGCTGGATGGTCGCAGAGGAATGTCTTGACATTGACATTGATGTCTTGATGTAGATGACGGCCATTTTCTTTCTTGGGTGGTATTCATAAAAGAAGAAAAAAGAGAGAGATAGAGAGAGATAGAGAGAGAGAGAGAGAGAGAGAGAGAGAGAGAGAGAGAGAGAGAGAGAGAGAGAGAGAGAGAGAGAGAGAGAGAGAGAGAGAGAGAGAAAGAGAAAGAGAGAGAGAAAGAGAGAGAGAGAGAAAGAGAAAGAGATCCTCATAAATAAACATTGAAAATAACATAACATAAAATGACATAACATAACATAACATAGTTTATTACAAGACTCAGGCAAAGCCTGTGTGCCCCGAGAATGAAAAGATTTTCATAAAAAAGAGTAATTTAAAGTACAAAAAAAAGTATCAAAATTAATTTAAAATGTTAAAATACGCATTTAAGAAGTATAATAATAAAAAGGGTTATAAAGTGAAGTTAAATTAAACAAAAACAAATTGTAAAGATATATCAAACAGACAAATAAATTGGAAAAAATGTAAAAATGAAAACACCGCAAGACAAAGCTTTACGACAACTCCACAATCCACAATTTCCATACATTCTATCCAGATCGGTATTATAGCTAATGCGGCACTCTAAAATAACATGTTGCTCTTTTATAGCTTTTTTTTTTGTTCTGCACTTTGTAATAAATAAATAAAGAAAAAAATATGTGTGAAATATCACATGTGCCACGTTCTGGCGTTGTATATTTTATTAAACAAATATTTTTTTTGTATCTTTTATTAAAAAATATATTTTTTTGTGTATTTTAGAAAAAAAAACAATTTTTTTCAAAATTATATTTTTGACGGGTTTTCATTATTCTTTTTTGTAATTTCTTTGGTTTTTGTTTATCTTCGCTCTTCGGTGAGATCGGCGGACGTTAAAGAAAAGAAATAAAGAAAAACGCTGAAATGAAAAGAAAAGATGAAAGGAAGGAGAAATAAAATTACAAAAGAGGAGGAAGAAGAAGAAAGACAAGAATAAAAAAATAAAAGACAGGGAAAAGTGATTGAAAGAGAGGGGGAGAAAGAGGAGAAAGAGAGGGGAAGAGGGAGAGAAAGGGAAAGGAGAGAGAGAGAGAGAGAGAGAGAGAGAAGAGAGAGAGAGAGAGAGAGAGAGAGAGACGACAGAAATGAAATTAAAAGGAACAAAGTAAGATTCAAGATGAAAGATACCAGATGAAAAAGACACAGAAAGAGAGAGACATCAGAAGAAAACGTGCGATTGCCTTTCAACGACTTTTTTGGCTTCAATCAAGCGCACGGAAAAGAAAAAAATACAATTTGAGACCTCCCGCTGCACACGCACACACACACGCACACACACACACACACATACACACACACATGCACACAGAGACACACGCTCACAGACACACATATGCCAGCACGCTCCATTTCTCCGGAAACGGAGAAATAAATATATATATGCACATCATCATCATCATCATCATCATCATCATCATCATCATCATTATTATTATTATATCTACACTCGCGACTGAAAAGAAAGCAACGGAAATACTCCAGCGTACCATTGGAAGATGTGGAGTAGACGGGGAGAGACGGAGAAAAATAGGAAAAGTCGAACAGCTTATGATGGACTTGAGTTTTTTAATAATAGAACCGTAAAAAACTACTTTTTTTTAAAAATCCCTAATATTTTTTTAATTCATCGACTAAAAATTTCTTGAAATTTTTTTTTTGGATGAAAGTAAGTCTATAAAATAAAATATGACAACGTTGATCACAGTCTAGTAAATACTTAATATGTTTTTATTGTAAATATTTTATTTTAAAAATTTAGTATTTCTTTCCTTAACTAAACTAAAAATTGATGATTCGTTTTTCTACATGAAATTTGTAATTTTCTAAACATTTTAAAAGGTTTAATTGATTTTATTCTATAATTGACTCAAATTCTGTCCAATCAATCTAAAATTTAATAGAATGTAAAGTCTGCAGCGACAAATAAACCCATCAAATTTCAACTCGATTGGATAACGGATAGTTGGTTTTTTTTTTAGTGGTATAGGGTCCCAATGAATGGCTCAAGCAGGCAAGCAAGCAAGCAAACACGGTGAAGTTAATGTAAAAGATTTAAAAACAGTTTATAATCTCAATCACACGTCACTTCAATTACAGCAAATCAGTTTCACGACCTCTCATGTCTGGATAAAAGAGAAGTAGAAGAAAAAGAAACAGTAGAAGAAAAAGAAACAGGATCTACATTTCTCGCTGGTTTGCCACCCCATTACCCCATGCCATTGAATCTACCTCCTCATCGAGCCCGAGCTTGCCTCGTTGGGCGTACGACGCTCGGGTGATCAGATAAAACCAACCCGGCACTGTAGAGTATGTTTAATGAAGTGCAGGCTATAATTGACTTATTTATTTATTTATTTTAAGAATTACTTGGCTAAGAAATCAGATCAATACTGTTATTTCAGTCTTAAAACACTCAGTGTTAAAGAAATCAACTTAGTAACCAGCCATTTAAAAAAACTTAAAAAAAAGTGATTTATTTAAAAAAATTTCGAGTTTAAACAGTTGCTTTGGAGAGTTATCCATCCAAAACACTTTTGGAGACTTTAAAATTGCCCCAATCGAGAAGCATTTCTGTATATAAATAAAAAAAAAAACTTTAATTAAATTAATTAAGTAAGTAAAGGCATGTTAGAACTTCGAAACTTTGATCCGGATCATGTCCTGGAAACTGAACTTGTGAGCGAAATCGAGGATACAAAAGCAATCAGGCATTTCAAGACAAAAATAATTAAATTTTGCTAATTATTATGCAACTTGATTTAATATTTTCTAATCTGCTTTTTCCAGTTTTATGAATGTCTTGGATTAAGCGAGACGAAGTTTGATGCAGTGGAGCATCCTATGGAACCTTTATTTTTAGTATATGAAGAATTGTCTGTACTTATTGAACAGCCGATATCAGATGTACAAATAACTGATAAGATATAAAATATGTAATTTTCTTAATAAGATAATTTCGCCTTTTAAGAAGAATGGTCAGAAGACGTTTTAAATAGCATAAAAGCTCGTTATTTGGAAAATTACTTTTAAACGAAGATAACGTAAAACTATGGACTTGGTCATGTGATCTTCAAAAAATTGAACCATTCATTTCAATAACTTTTGACCAACCAGTCTTCTTCCTTATTTGGTACATCACCTTCTTTTTCTTTCCTGAAAACAATAAATTTTGGCGACGCGACTAGATCTCCTGCAATGCTTCTTGTAATAAATTGCGATCAACGTACTTATGCACCTGTCAAATCGTGCAAACCCACGCATATTTTTAAGTCCGAAAAACAAGAAAAAGCCATATTTTATAACGAAAAACTTGTCAAAAAAAGTTCTGCTAAAGTGCTGAAATATCGCCCATTTGGGATGTCACCTCTAAAACCTTGCGCCGTTGAGTTTTCTATGTCGACGCTAAAAATAGATTCGTTGAGCGGAGCGGAAAAACTAAACCACGCAAGCGAGTGCCGGATTGCAGAGCGGAAAAGTATTATCGTGAATAAATCCAGAAAATTCTTTGAATCCATTTGGTTAAAATCAATTTTTTGTCTACATCCCCACTCTAAGAAGTGTTAATGTAAACTTTTTCTAACTTAAAATGGCATTCGTTCATTTGTTTATTGCAAAAATAAAAGCACTTTCTATGTGCAACTACTGGGAATTTATAGACCTACACGAGGTTATTTATATTTTTATGTCTCTGCACTTTAATGGAATGTAATTATTATCGCTATCATTTTTGTCTGTTACTAAATTTAGATAAGCTTCTAACTTTAAAAGTTTAAAATTTTTAAACTATTTCGATCATAACAATTTAAAAAAAAAATAAAATCGTTCATGAACGTCAAAAAAAAATCAACGATGGATTTTCTGTTACAGCTTTCGCTGCAAGGAAATTACAATTACAATTACAACGACAACTACAATTACAATTACAATTACAATTACAATTACAATTACAATTACAATTACAATTACAATTACAATTACAATTACAATTACAATTACAATTACAATTACAATTACAATAACAATTACAATTACAATTACAATTACAATTACAATTACAATTACAATTACAATTACAATTACAATACCCCCTTCTAAAGATGAATATCAAAGCCACCAGCGGTTAGAATAAAAGTTATCTATGTCGATCGCTTGCGAGGTAATTTGGCGATAGAGATGAAGAGAAATTGTTTGGCTCGAATCGAATCTAGGAAGCGGTAAGTTTCCTGACCCGGATCGCATAAAGTGTCTGCAAAGTCTATTATTTCTACATGTTTTTATTTTATTTCACGTGTGTGTGTATGTATGTGTGTGTGTAAATGTGTTTACGTGTTTGTCAAGGACAAATCCTGTAATCTGAGTTTAACAAACTTTTTGACCATCTGGCATCTACTTCTTTGAAAGTTATTACGAGATGATTTTCATGAAACTTAAATTGAAGAAATCGAATAATTTATTTTATGTATCAGATATGCATATCCGTTGGGCTGAAACCGACCTGTGAAATGGGGCACGGGCGACAATTTGCAGAGCTAGCGGGAAAAGGAGCGGAAGAGCGAGCAGGATTGGAAAAGTGAGTAGGAGCGGGAGAGCGAGCGGAAACGTGAGAGTGAGCGGGAACAGGAGAGTGAGCGGAAACGGGAGAGCGAGCGGGAGCGGGAAAGCGAGCGGAAGCGGGAAAGCGAGCGGGAATGGAAGAGCGAGCGGGAACGGGAACGGAAGAGCGAGCGGGAACGGGAACGGAAGAGCGAGCGGGAAATGGAGAGGAAGCGGTAGAGCGAAAAGGAGCGTTAACAGGAAAGGAAACGGGAGCGAAACGAAAGAGAGAGAAAACCGATAGCAAAATCTCTAAGAACCCCGGGCAACGCCGGGTAACCCCGCTAGTTTTATAAAAATAACTTTTGTAAACATAATCATACACGCAATAGCAACTCGCCATAAAAAACCCTGTTGACATGGCTTCTAAAAACACCAGACCACTGTTTCGTTTTCAATTGAGCACAATTCCGAGAAAAAAAACAGACAAACTGTATAAAATTATATTACAGCAGAAACGGTTATTTGTTGTCCGATGTTATTAAAGAATATAAAAACAAACGATTTTGTGCTGATTAAAAATATCACATAAAATATGCTCGATTGTATAGGTAGCTGTTTACTTTATGTCATTCGTAATCTGAAAAATACGTGTTCATCTGGATTGGAATACATGCATTTCGTCACGGTTTTGAAATTATATCTATCCTTGAACAAATGAAATAGTTTTAAAATCTTTTATTATATTAAATTATTTTATTTTCAATTTTGTGTTGTTTTTGTTCTGGCATGTCCTTTGATGATCTTATTATTCAACCATCCACTCTCGTCGA
>OZ022245.1:1804781-1864781 GCA_963978895.1 Erpobdella octoculata | reverse complement strand
GGATGGATGGATGGATGGATGGATGGATGGATGGATGGATGGATGGATGGATGGATGGATGGATGGAACGATGGATGGATGGATGGATGGATGGATGGATGGATGGATGGATGGACGGACGGACGGACTGACGGACGGACGGGCGGACGGACGGACGATGGTTGAGTGAAAAAAGCGAAGTAAGAGAGAAGGAGATTCAGCAACGATCTCAAATAATAGATAGGATATACAGAGGCGGATACAGGGGGAATCCTGGGGGTCAGGAAGTCAGGACCCCCCTTTCTTGACAAAAAATGAAGTCATTTAGCACTTTACATGTTCCAAACGCCTAGGCCTAGAGGTTTACCTAAGGTACAGTGTCACAGTTTTTATAACGTTCCTTCATCAGATTGTTTTATCTGACTATATTGATTTGAAATCACCTGACTTAGAGTACATTTAGGTTTTAGACAAAGGTATTCTATTTTATTTGTTTATGATTTAAATTGTACAGAATATATAAATACTGATTTAGTATCATATTAAATATAATGTAAATATTATGTTTCGTAGTATTACTCAACTGTTATAGTTTGCGAGTTTACACATTTATTTCTTCTGGTCATGCCTTTATGGTGGTTTACCATGCGATGTACAAAACCTGACCCCAAAAATGTTAATAAACTCAACTAACTATATTATTCTGCTAAAAAAAACTGTTACAGAAACTCAGTTTTTAAATAACTGGTTATTGACCAGAAATATATGTCGAAACCTATATAAATCCAGCACAATAATGAAATTTTTTTACCCATCCCGTTTTGAACCCCATTTTTTTGCTGATCCTGTTTCCACCCCTGGGATATTCATTGAGAAATAAACGGTGGCACAAATAAACGTTTTCTGATCACGCGAGCGAAGAAATTGAAAAAAAAGGTAAAATAAGGAATGCCAAAACTTTAAATTTTTTTATTTAATTTCCCGAGTTTTTCACGTCAGCTTTTCATTTTAATTTTGCAGAGTAAAAAAAAACTGAAACTCTCCACCACAAATAATTTCAAGGATCGGTAATTTTCCACATGATCGATACGATCCAGTCAAATTGTTTTATCCCAACTCGACGACGACGATCTATAACCTTTTAGTTAACTGTAGTATCAGGATGAAAAGGTGCTGATTTTTTCAGATTGCTGGACAACAGGGACAGACACAGGATGGAAAACATGTGGGGTACCAAAGATGAGTTTTTTTCCCTCTCCCATGTTAAAACAATCCATTCTTTCCACGTAATTTGTTGACAATCGAGAGAGAGAGAGAGAACAGCTTGTTTGTCTTGTAAACAACGCGTTTGGCTGTTCGTTCGAGCGCGGCTCTGCTTCTGCTGCTGGCGGCGGCGGTGGTGGCGGTGGCAGCGGTGGTGGTGGTGGTTGTGGTGGTGGTTGTGGTAGAGGTAGGTAGGTAGAGCGATGAAATGTTGATTGGGATGAAAACAGTACAATTACTATATTCCGTTTATCATCTTCCTTGTCGGAAGTTCTGTGCAGCTATCGGGCACGACTATTATCAACACGGTTACTGTCATCATCATTATCATCATCATCGCCGATTATGATGGCAGGCAGTGATTCAGTTTTAAGAGAACCTACACGAGCTAAGCGCTTCGTATAAAAAATCAGCTCATCTGAAACTTTTGGCTCATAATCGTCTCAGCGAGGCATAAACATTCGATTATAGGTACATCGATCTACTACTGAATCCTTTTAAATAATCATGAAAGCTCAAATATTTTTAGTTCCTTTCCTTTTCATCGTCTTCTTCACGGAATACTGTAATTCTCATCCTCTGGATCGTGTAAGCAACGACGAACCATCAGTCGCAAGGCTGGGGAACGGCCGTAGCAGTCCTTTGTTACTTGGCGGACCCAGCAGAAAAAAACGCAGTTTCGACGACTTGAGAGCGTTTCTTCTAATGAAACGTCGAAGCATGCTCAACGATGTTAGTTTACTTGTTTAACTTTTTTTATTAAGGATGGTTGAATGTCCCCCCTCCAGATGGTGTTTCCTATCCACGAGTGACATTATAGGGTACCCCAGATGGCGTGGTGAATGAAATAGCTATGTCGCAGATGTTGTGGTATCCTTCCTCCCGATTTTGTGGTAGCCCTGCATGGTGATGTGGTACGAAGGATAATTTGGCACCCCATGGTGTGAAGAACCAAAAGACTGCGTATGTAACCCAAATGGCTTTAGTGATCCATAAATGGCTCTGAAATATTGGGTTGATCCTGTTGTCCACGTTGACCCGTTAGACAAGACCCATAATATTGAATATATTTTCATCAGGACTTAGTATATTAACCGTAGATATGAGATAATATTTGAATTCAATAATTGAATCAGAACATTAAAACAAATTACTTTAAAACATAAAACTTAGGCTTTATTTGTTTTATTTTTATTCCAGTCGCCGTTTTAATAAAATTTCTTGATTACAGACTCTTTTATGCGCAATATAAATTAATTATTAATCTATTTCGTTTTAATCTGGCTGGTAGGTATTGCTGTACAATTTTTAAATGATTATTTAAGGTTATTTTATCTAAATTAACTAAATTATTTATCTGTTATAGTTAATAAATACAATAACGAATACATAATTCTAACTAAAAAGTCGTTTAACTTCTTTCCCACGGAACCTCATAATATTATCAAACCCGGTTTTTTTTTTAAATTTAATATCTTAATTTCCACAACAGAATCTTCAGCTGGAGGACCGCGACTACTTCAATGCGATTGGGATCGCTCCGAACAGCTACGGGGGTGGCTACGGGGGCGGCTACGGCAACAACGACAACGGGAGATATTCGTTTAATTGAATTTAATTAAAAACTATTAAAGGGAATTAAATGTTTTTCATCTTTATTGTTTTTTTTTTGTTCAAAAAGTGATTGTAAATGAGCGAACGATAAGACAAGACACTAACACATTTATCGCCATAACCATGTGTAATGTTTTATTTATCTAAATTCAACTAGTATAAGACAAGACACTAACACATTTATCGCCATAACCATGTGTAATGTTTTATTTATCTAAATAAATTCAACTAGTAAAACAACCAACTTATCTCTCTTCGCTCAGTCTGACGTCGAATCAGTTTTTTTTAATGCTAAATCATATTTAATCCAGTTATACAATTGAGTTGTTATAAAATGTGGAAAGCTTACATTTTGGCTTAAATTGTACTAACGGATTTCTTTCACCGGGTAAAGTCAGTGGTGTAGTGTATGGGGTGACCCGCCCCGGGCGATACTTTGTAGGGGGTGGTGGAAAACAGTTTTTGGGGGTGTCAAAATTTGAAGAAAAAAATTAATAATTTTACTCACACTCCTGGTCATCATTTGAAGAGAGGTTTTACAAATCCTGTAAATTGACAGCGTTATTATTATTTTCTATTTTGAATGTTGTTCAGTTTTAAAGCGTTTCATGTCCTACCTACAAATCGTAAACTATACAATACTAAAAAATATTTTGTTTTTCATTCAAGATTTTTCGCCCTTGATTCACAGAAAATAAAACTCTCTTGGGAAAATGAATGAAATGTTTGCGATATAAAGTTCCCTTACATGCCCTCTCTATCTCTTTTCATATCTAGCTACTTTTTTTTCTCTTGCCATACACAATCTGAGAATCGTTGATTATAAATATGAATAAACATTCATACGGGGAAGTTTCTGTCTTTATATTTATCTCGGCATGTTCCAAACGAGTTAGCACCAAACTTTATTTTTAGTGAAAGCGTTTCCATTTTTCCATAGTATCCTAGCATTAATGCCATGACATTCATTCTGTACATGAGATCTAATTGGCATCTTCCAAGAGATATTTTTCTGCAACCAATGGTTTTCGGTTTTTTACGCTAGCTTCATGAAAATCTAGTCTGGTCTCGCATTGCATTTAGTGTGATGTTTTTTTAAACATAACTTAAAGTGGTTGATGACTGAAGCCTATGTTGAGAACCACTACAATAATTCGAGACAGTTACTTATGGTGAGTGCTTCCCCACACCCCCTACGGACGTCGGTTAGATTCGAACCGCCGTCCCTTAGACCAACAAGCCCGAGCTTTACCCCCAATACCACCAACGTCATTTACAAATCGTCTATTTACAACGAAGCTGTAACGAAAAACCTGCCGACTACTACTGATAAGGAATGGTGTCTTGAAACTCGAAAAATCTCAACGTGGTCAAGGGGGGTCACTCAAAAAATGTTTAAATAGCGACCCGGGTCAATGAATGACCTCCTAAACGGTACAAAAGAGGACCTCGGCCATTAAAAAGCTCAGATGGGGGTGACCGAGATGCTCCAAAAAAATGACAAGTGAGAAAAAGGCTGTACTGGCTATCAATCAAGTTTCCTTCGCTGGGTCACTATAGGAGGGGGGGGCTGCGGGACTAAAAGCAGTGTCGGTACATGGCCCCCGTTTCATTGTACCCACTGCATATGAGTGCAAGTGTCAGACGATTAGAAAACAAAAGATTTTATATTTATTATATTTTTAACTGTTTTTATGAAAGAAACATTGAACGTATAAAATCAGCAGAGTAGCAATCTTTTTCAAAATAGACAAAAATCGTCGGCTTCGTAAGTTGTTGTTGTTGCAAGACGACAGGAAACGAGACTACTAAAAAAAAAAAAAACTACAAAAAATTCTCAAGTGATTCGATGCGAAGATACTCAAGTGCATGTATGGTTAGATAGGTGCATGCATGGTTAGATGAATGCATAGATGGTGGATGAATGCATGGATAGTTTGATAAGTGCATGGATGGTAAGATGTATGGTTAGATGGGTGCGTGGATGATTAAATAGGTGCGTGGATGGTTAGGTGGATGGGTGCATGGATGATTAGATGAGTGCGTGGATGATTAGATGGGTGCATGGATGGTTGATATGTGCACGGGATCGCTCCTGTGGAGAAGAAGATGGAGCAGATGGATGGATGGACCTTGAGGTGAAGGAAAGGACGTTCAATCAAAGATAAGAAGCCCATCCAATGTACATCTGACACAAGTTGTTTTCATCCGTTGCTTTCTGAAAAAGAAGATAAAGCATCATCATCATCATCGACATTATCATCATCATCATCACCACCAGCACCATCATCATCATCATCATCATCATCATCATCATTTGTAATTTAAATGTTAAAGTTCATTGCTTAGCACATGCACCGATGCTAACACATTAACAATAGAATCTAAAATAATAATAATAATAATAATAATAAAATAAATAGATAAAATTGACGAAATAACTTGAAACCTTGATGAGACTGCTGACGTGTCCTTCCACGGAGAGGGGCAGTCCCAGGCCGACCTTCATCGAGCCCCTCAGTCGTCCCTCGATGTTGCTCACGTGCGTCTGTGCCTGGTTGCGGTGATGATGACGATTTTTATAACAACAACGATGATGATGATTTTTATGACAATGATGATGACAATTTCTATGACAATGATGATGATTTTTATGAGAAATGATGATGATGATTTTTATAACAACAATGGTGGTGATGATAGCAATGGGTGATGATTTTTATGATGATGATGACGACATTGGTGGTGATGATGATCATTATGATGATAAAAATATTGGTTTATAACAACAGTGGTGGTGATGATAACAATGGGTGATGATTTTTATGACAATGATGATGATGATGACATTGGTGGTGATGATGATCATTATGATGATAAAAATATTGGTGATAATGACGATAAAGACAATGGTGATGATGATGAAGACATCGGTGATGATGATGATGATAATAGAGACATCGGTGATGATTATGATAACAATGACGACGACGACGAGTCAACACGGAAAACAATACGCCTGTCGACGGAGCCGAATGCTCCTAATTTAATAATCCAATTTGAAATAATTAGATGAAGAAAAGAAAAAAAAATTTGACGTTTGATTGATGTGCAAATGGAGAAAGAGAATTGAAAAGATAAACTCATCTAAATAACATTAGGAGAGAGAAACTTATTTATGCCGGACTTTTATGTCGCGAGAAAATATAACTTAATAATTAAATTAAAATATTAAAAAAATAAAATCGGCAAAAAATCCACACCTGTCAAAATTACTCGAAAAATGATAAAATCAAGTAACAGCCTACCTGGCCATTCCGGATTTCCCCAGTGGTCTCCGAACTCCCCCGTCCCGCGGCCGGTTTTTCCCACTCGACGAGGGGGTCGAAGATGAAGGTCTTCAAAATGCTGAAGGAAAGAAAAAAAAGAAGCCGATTACGCAACGACATTTGCATGCATAATTAATTAGCTGAAAATTGATGTGATCATAATCATCACTGCGACCATCATTATCATCACTGTAACCATCATCATCATCATCAACAACAACAAACTAGAGTTGTTTTTTGAACACAACTTTCTCTACTTCTTAAATTTAAAGATGAAATAGTAATAAAAACAACTAGCAAAAAAGTTTTATCATTCCAAATTGAAACGAATACCTCATAAGAGAGTCCATCTCGTCTCTCATGACCTTGAGGGTGACCTCGCACGACTTCCTGAATATGCCTTCGTAACCCAGCGGCCCCTGCGAGGTGTTTAATTGACAGTGGAAACATATATTTTATAATTATCAGGGCAATATCATTTTCAGATTTCCTATCATCATCACCATCATCATAAATACCACAACCATCCATCATTATCACCACCACCCCCACCATCATCATCATCACTACCACAACCATTTCTTATCATCAACAATTACCACTACCATCATTCATCATCATCATCATAACGACCATCACCACCACCACCGTCATCATCACCATCACTGTATAACAACTCTGACCATGGCTTCAATCATGTTGTGAGTGAGCCTGAAGGGAACCAGCTCTGGATAGTCGAAGGTTTCCCCCTGGTGAATAAATCAGAAATGTATACAAATCATCAACCCAGAACTATTCTGCACACAGAAACATTTTATATGAAATTAACATCACTACCAAAAATACATATAATGTTTACTAAAGCGCAAGTAATAACTTATTGAAATAGGCAAGCAATACCTTATTGAAATACACAAGTAATACTTTATTGAAATATGCAAGTAATACCTTATTGAAACACACAATAAACACCTTATTAAAATACACGATTAATACCTTATTGAAACACACAATAAATACCTCATTGAAACACACAATAAATACCTTATTGAAACACACAATAAATACCTCATTGAAACACACAATAAATACCTCATTAAAATACACAATAAATACCTCATTGAAACACACGGTAAATACCTCACAGAAACACACAATAAATACCTTATTAAAGAGGCAACTGAAGTCGACGTGAACGACATCTCCGCACGTGGAATCGAGCAGCAAGTTCTCCCCGTGCCGATCGCCGAGGCCGAGGATGTATCCGACCATGCTCATCACCGCTGCCGTCCTGCAGTACGACTGACGCGCTCCGTACCTGATGATGGCCGTCGCGAGGGAAAAGGATTAGGTGCCGATACGTTAATTAATCGACGGGTGTCAAAATATGGCTTATACGGCTAGCCGAGCGTCGATACATTTTAACCTATTCACGGTTAAGGCTGCGAAAATGCAACGTCATTTTTAGTATTTTCGTATAGTAGCGACCATTAATGGGTTAATAGCGGAATTAGATAAAAATAGCATCTAATATCTGAACTATAATCATTACAGGTGAAATTTAAAAAAAAAACTGAGATTTTTACTACTACTACTATTATTAATTAATTACTACTACTACTATTATTAATTATTACTACTACTACTATTATTAATTATTACTACTACTACTATTATTATTAATTATTACTACTACTACTATTATTAATTATTACTACTACTACTATTATTAATTATTACTACTACTACTATTATTATTAATTATTACTACTACTACTATTATTAATTATTACTACTACTACTATTATTAATTATTACTACTACTACTATTATTAATTAATTACTACTACTACTATTATTAATTATTACTACTACTACTATTATTAATTATTACTACTACTACTATTATTAATTATTACTACTACTACTATTATTAATTAATTACTACTACTACTATTATTAATTATTACTACTACTACTATTATTAATTATTACTACTACTACTATTATTATTAATTATTACTACTACTACTATTATTAATTATTACTACTACTACTATTATTAATTATTACTACTACTACTATTATTATTAATTATTACTACTACTACTATTATTAATTATTACTACTACTACTATTATTAATTATTACTACTACTACTATTATTAATTAATTACTACTACTACTATTATTAATTATTACTACTACTACTATTATTAATTAATTACTACTACTACTATTATTAATTATTACTACTACTACTATTATTAATTATTACTACTACTACTATTATTATTAATTATTACTACTACTACTATTATTAATTATTACTACTACTACTATTATTAATTATTACTACTACTACTATTATTAATTATTACAACTATTACTATTATTAATTATTACTACTACTACTATTATTAATTATTATTATATAATCGTTAAAAAGAAAAAGATTTTGAGACGAACCAAGACGTAGGGTCGGGGAACGTCTTGAGGAACCACTCGCTGAATACGGGCGGATGGCGGGGAAGCAGTTTCTCTCTGTAGATTGCTAGTTTTTTCCTGAGAGGTTGCACATCAATATTTGTAGAAAAATGATAATAATACATAGAGATGGATAGCAAACAAAAACCATGCAGACGACATTACTTCTAAATAGGAATGGAATGAAATCAAAATCGTACAGAAACAGAAAACAAATAGATCAAAACTGACGTTAAGGCTTCGCTGGGCGCCGTCACGTACGACTTCAGTTCCGCTCCGCTCGCATAGATGCCCTTTTCCTTGTACAACTTCAGCAAGATCGGCCTCAAGCCGTTGGTGTTGGAGACCCACTCCAGCATTCCGCAGTTCTCATCCAAAGGGGTGACCGTCTGAACGAAGGGCAGAGTGTGACAAAGGTTAGGACCGGGGTCATATCACATCAATGTTTACATATAGAAGTACGCACACACACACACATGTACAGATTGCTACGACACTCACGAAAGTTCTGATGTGCAGGTTCTTTCTCCGCGCGTCCGGATTCTTCTTGAGACATCGGTTGACGAAGCTGGTGAACTCCATCAAACGAGAGTCCTTGCGCAGGTCGTCCTGTCGCGATAATATGCGGTTTTAAGCGATGCAATGATAGTTGTTAGTGTAGTAGATGGCTGTAAGTGTAGTAGTAGAAACAGTAATAGAAGTAGTAGCAGCAGCAGCAACAGTAGTAGCAGCAGCAGCAGCAGCAGCAGCAGTAGTAGTAGTAGCAGTAGTAGTAGTAGTAGTATCTGTAAAATGTTTAACCTTTGGCTTGCAGAGCATCACGTAGGAATTCCCATCGCTGCCCTTGAACGTGACCTTCTTCGGTTTCTGCAAGGACGTCAAGATGTCCGCCTAGGAAAAAAGGAAACAATTTCTCATATCAGAAACGAGGAAAACTAAAAGATAATTAACAGTTATTAACAACTATTATTAATTAACGACAAATTATCAATTAATAATTATGATTATAATAATAACGACCAAAACTGCATAAGAAGCCAACCTTATCTTCCACACCCACGATATAGACCGGTGCACAGGGGAACGGATTGTAGCTCACGGAAGATTCCATCGGAACGTTCGGCAGCGAGGGGATCATCTGATTCTGTAGCGGCATGAGGATGTTGCTCAAGCTTCTGAAAATCGTTTATCAAACAAGCGATGAATTACCAATATTTTTTTTTTGCTTCACCAAACAATGCTTATAATTTATAAACAAAAAATTACAGTGCTTCGTCTCGTACCCGTAAAAAAAAGAAAAAGAAACTGAAACAGAAAATGAAAGTGAAACCGAAAGTGAAACCGAAACTGAAACCGAAAGTGAAACCAACGTGTCGTTAAGAAGCCTCAGCAGCGGCTTGAAGTTCTTCGACATGCTGATGACCGGACCGCTCTCCTTCACGTTCTCGTTGCACAGGTTGATGAGGTAGTCGGCCAATGAGGTGGCATCCTGGATTATGATAATGATACTTGAGATCCTGGATTATAACAATACTTGAGATACTACTGGATTATGATAATGATACTTGAGATCCTGGGTTATGATAATGATACTTGATATCTTGATGATGATGCTAACTCTACAATGTTGGAACAATGAATCCCTGGGAAAGGAACTGACCGGACATCGCGAACATCACATTAAGTTATAGCACTGCGACCTTTCACATCTAAGTAGGTCATGGTTTGTAAGTAAGTCGAGTTAACCCCGCCCCACTCGAGCAGGTTTAAAGCAATTTAAATTCTTTCTTGAAAAATATTTACTGTCGAATAAGCTTATGAGATAACCTGTAAAAATTTGACCAATTCTGATTTTGAAGATCTGAAATAAAAAAAAACAAATAATAAACAACAATGATAATGATGATAATAATAATGATGTTAAAATTTTCTTTATTTTTATTAACTGATTAAAACAAAGCAATAAAAAAAACCTTGAATATACTTCTAAAACTCTACAGTAATTATAATACTTTAAATGTACATCTACAGTAAAGGTAATACTACAAATACAACTCTACACTAATTATGATATATAAAATATCTCAACCATCTTTTACATACACTTATATAATAATAATAATAATAATGATAATAATGATAATAATAATAATATTAATTATAATATTAATTATAATAAAAAATAATTATTATATGCAGCCAGGGAGCAAAAAGGCATTAGAGCAGACAAACCTGGCTTTATGAAATATTTCTTGGCATCTCTTCTTTCTGATGTGGAAGGAAGACTAAAATGATTGT
This sequence comes from Erpobdella octoculata, assembly GCA_963978895.1. Lineage (NCBI taxonomy): Eukaryota > Metazoa > Annelida > Clitellata > Hirudinida > Erpobdellidae > Erpobdella > Erpobdella octoculata. Next base: position 1,853,811 of record OZ022245.1, on the reverse strand, counting down.
ACGAGATGATGCAATCGATGATGACAATGATGATGCGTTGTTGGTGATGATGACGATGACGACGTAGATGATGATGATGATGATGATGCTGACGAGCATCCCCATTACATTCTCAACGTGGTAATCAGATTCAATTATATAAACAGGTTTTCAACGACAAAGAAGATGAAAAGAAGCAATAATGAAAGAATGATGATGATAGAAATTACGTTTTGTGTTAATAATAATAATAGCTGTTATGACAAATATAATAACAACATCTGACTAGAGTAGTAACATGGATGAAGAATTAGTGACTAGAGTAGTAACATGGATGAAGAATTAGTGACTAGAGTAGTAACACGGACGAAGACGAACTAGTTAGCGTATTAACACGGACAACGAGGACAAACCTTGGAAACAGCAATCATGAGCCACATGGTCTGCTGAGGATAATCCTTCATCACTTTCACCACGATGTCCTGCCAAAGACCGTTTAAATAAGTTTTTTTTGCATTTTTATTCTTTGGAAAATCTTGTAATAATAGGCTATTTATGCAACCAAAGGAAGCGATACTCTTTAAACTGGACGATTTAATATGATGATGTAATAGAAAGTCAATAAATACGCATGTTGACCAAATTTCAGTTCGAAATGAGAACAGAAAGTAAGTGAAAAATTGACTAACATACTTAGGCATCACTGACATACGTAACAAGTCAAACAAACAGTGAAGAATTAGGTTTAAGATGTAAAGAAAAATTAATATATATATTACGATATATATATATATATATATATAATATATATATATATATATAATATATATATATATATATATTTAAACTTCCATTTTTTTTAATTATAAAAAATTTCACACCAACCTTGAGAATGTTGAAAACTTCAACACGTGGGTGACATATCCTCGATATGAGTTGAGGCAGGACCACAAGGAACTGATACGTGGACAGCTTCGTTGTTCCCACGATTATCACCTGCACATGTGTGTGTGGCGGAGTGTGACACGTGTTGCGATGATGATGATGACGTTAGCGAAGAATGATGATGAATATGATGATGATGATAATAATAAAAATAGTTGTGATGATAAAGATCACAGTGATTAAAATGATAGTCATCATGATTATGGTAGCAATGATGATGATGATGATGATAGCAGTCATGATGATGATAATAGTGGTCATGATGATGATAATGGTAGCAATGATGATGATGATAATAGTGGTCATGGTGATGATAATGATAGCAATTATGACAACCTCCTTGAAAGGGTTTATCCCACTATGTATTATGTATTAATATATTAGAGATAATATAATAAAAACAATAAACGCTTAACAATTCTAGCGGGCTTTCAAGATAATTTGAAAATCGAATTCCACCACTCACTTTGTTGATCTTCGCCAATGTTTGCTCGTCCTCCTTGCCGAGCTTCTCGGCAGCAAAGTCCAGCCAGAGGGTCAACAGTCTCGGCAACGACTGGTAGATGTAGTGACTGCCGTAGAGAAGGGACTGGAGGTACTGGGAGACCATGTGCTGGATGAGTCGTCTGCCACGATGGGAAAGATTTCGGAGTAGATGAGGTGATAAAAAGATATACGTTTGAAGACGGGAACCATTGATAAATGAGCAGATAACTAATAATAGTTACTGAAGTATGGATGGTTATCATGATAAAGATGATGATTGTTGATGACAACTAACAATTGTTGACATGTTTATCTAGCTACATACTACTACATACACCACAGAAAGGATCAGGCTTTTAATAATCACCCTATTTTACAAACTGTGACCTAACACAGATACACCCCCCATGCTTCCTACCTACAAAACCCATGCCTCATACCTATTCATTATACCAACCCATACCTCATAATTGGTGAGAATTATACCAACCCATACCTCATACTTGGTAACAATTATAACAACCAATTCCTCATACCTGGTAATGATTTTACCAACCCATGCTTTACACTTATCCACTAATATACCAACCCATGCTTTATACATATCCACTAATATACCAACCCTTGCCACATACCACTAATATACCAACCCTTGCCACAATTATTAAACCACCCTCCCTAGCCGTCTGCCCCTCAACCCGACTTAAGCAACGACCCTCTGCCCAACCACCCACCCAAAACTCACCCCCTCTTATCCGAGTCGCTGGCATTGCTGAGTATCTTGTCGTGGTACTTGGCATTGTAAAAGTAGCAATCTTCCCAGTTTTCGTTGTACTCGATAACCTCTTTGAACATCTTTGAGATGCTGAAACTTTCCAGACTGGATGTTTCATCGCTGTAGCGCGTCAACTGGAGGAGAAGCTGATTGGACAAAATAGTTTTTTTTGTGTGCAGATATTTGTTTATTATTTTATGCAGCTAATTTGTTAATCAATTTTTTCGTTTGTTTCTAATCATGTTTTATATTTAAATTTACTATTTTTAAACACAGTTTATTGCCTTTTTACGATTTATTAACCTACGAAATGTTTTTATCTCAGACTTCCAACGCTCTGCAAACGCTGCCGACAAAAGCTGCATAAGAAGCCACAACCAGACACGCCTAACAACCAAGCACCACGAGGAAATAATATTTAAAAAAAAAATGAATTTCCACTTAATGTGAATTTCCATCCAAGCCAAAATTCATGCCAAGACAGACCTTACTAAGATCGATCTTCTCCTTCTCGTTGGATTTATTCGCTCGGACTTTCTCCGAAAGAACTTTGTAGACCTTCTCCAGGCAGCTTCTCGATTCCTCAAAATCTCCCTGAGGAAGCATTTAATGACGTTAAATGAGCCATTTAATGACGTTTAACAAGCCATTTAATAACATTAAATGAGCCATTTAATAACATTAAACAAGCCATTTAATAACGTTTAACAAGCCATTTAATAACATTAAATGAGCCATTTAATAACTTTAAACAAGCCATTTAATAATGTTAAACAAGCCATTTAATAACGTTAAACAAGCCATTTAATAACATTAAATGAGCCATTTAATAACGTTTAACAAGCCATATAATAACGTCTCCAAGCAAAACTAACAACCCATTGATATAATTATATATAATTGCTACAATCTCTAAAATATCCCTAATCATTATCAGTAATACCACCATCATCATCATCACCCACCTTATCCCAAAGCCAGGTGGCCTTCTCCATGCAGAACTCAGCCATGTGGTGTTCTCCAGCATTCAGGAGTGAACTGTGCGCCGTTTGTATTAGACCGCACCTGAGATTTTTAAAACGGGGATTAGAAAACTTCGGTCATCATCACGTCTCCACAGGCCCTAGTAACAATGGAGGAAATTCGAACCATCAACCTAACCTTCTGGTTCACAGGTGAATGACTTACCGATAAACCGCATAAGTGCTGGCGTAAGATCAAGAGCCACACCTTGCAGTTCGACACTGATCTTGTCAAAGATAATAAAAAAGTCTGCCCCCCCCCCCGAGATCATCAAATCAGAGCCCCCCCCCGTAATCATCAAATCAACTCACTCTCTGGCGATCCTTGCCGACATCAACCAGCAGTGACTGATGTCCACATCAACTTCGGCTCCGGTCTCCTCTTTGATCAACTGGAGCAGGACACGATGTAGGTCGAGGATGGGAGAGATGGTTTTGTAGGAGTGCTACAATCGAGAGGGATCATGAGTTTTTGAAAAATAAGTTAATAAATAAATAAATTAATTATTAAAAGGAATACATTAATTGAGGGGGATCATGAGTTTTTGAAAGCGGGTTATAAATCTATTACCATTCAGAGAACTCTTTTCAAGTTTGGAATTTAAACGCAACCAACCAGCAATGGAATTAAATAAAATTTGCTAACAAAAAAAAACTCTTTCCAAGTTGGGAATTTCAGCTTAACAAATAACATTCCTCTAATTTCATCCAAACATTTAACTACCAACCTGGCATAATTCGAGTCTCTTGAGCCAGAGGGGAATGAGTTGCTCTTTGAGGCGGTCTCCAGGGTGGATTTTGTCGTCCGTCTCCATGGGTTCGACGGAGTGGCGGTCGAACAGGTAATTGGCTCCGTCTTCCAGCTCGGAGAGCATGTGCAATCTGGACGAAAAATTAATCCGCGAATTGAACACAATCGTTAATTTTTTTGTACTATATACTTTTTTCTGGTTAACAATTTTTTATTTCAATTTATTATCTTTATTACATCAAAAGCATTTAATTAATTTTTTTCCGTCTCCACGCGACGAAAAAACGGCGATAAAAAAATCAGACAGCTTCGAGACGCGGATCATTCCCAACCTGACGATGTTTTCGTATCCCTGGCAGTACGAGCCAACCTCGGCACTGGCAGCGGACAAAGGGATGATGAGGCTGAGTCTCAGAGGAGTTATGTTGTCGCTGAAGCTTTGAGAGTCCTTTATTTATTAAAATATTTATTTATTAAAATATCTATTTGTTAAAATATCTATTTATTAAAATATCTATTTGTTAAAATATCTATTTATTAAAATATCTATTCATTAAAATATCTATTGAACTGAGTTGTGTCCACGGTCTAGGGGTTCGCAAGAAAAGCGTTGAGATAACCGAAGACCGATATATAGCAAGAATATATAGGCATGAATTATGCGGTTCCACCTCAAAAGCAATGATATAACAGGGCTGGCCAGTTAACCAGGGTCGTGACAAGTGGGTTCGACTGTATATATATATATATATATATATATATATATATATATATATATATATCACTAAAGCTACGGTACAGGTGTTGCCAATAATAATAATAATAATAATAATAATAATAATAATAATAAAACAAATCAAAATTACAAACTTTTGATTTGACGAAAGTCAGCAGCTTTCCAAGGCCGACGTTCCAATCGCAGGACTGGTTTTCCTGTAAGAAAACTTTCAATTACAAAAAGTTTTTTTTTCGGTAAATCAACACGCAATCAACAATTACAAAAAAAATTCCCACGTCAGCACAAGTTCAAAAAAAAAATTCAGTAAAAAGATGACAATTTAATCTTCATAAATAATTTCAAAATAATTATTAAAATTGAAATAAATTATATAATCACAAATGATGTATCGATGAATAACACACAGAGACGCAGTTTATGACTCACAGACTGTAGGAATTCTTCCAGCTTGTCCCACTGTCCCAGTTTCCAAGCTGCTTCGACTCTGAACTTGTTTAGCTGTTGACTTGCGGTTGAACTTGAAGCAACGTTCGAAGCAAAGGTTAGTTAAACACGATGAATGATAAAAACAAAAATACAAAATATCAAATTCCTTAATAAATAAATTAATGACATATAATAGAACTAATAACAAACAAACTTATAACAAATAATAAAATTAATAATAGATGAATAAAAATTTTTATAATAAATACATTTATAACAAATAATAAAATTTATAATAAATAAATTTAAAACAAATAATGAAATTGATAATAAATAAACAAATAATGAAATTGATAATAAATAAACAAATACCAATTCAATAAAGCAAATCATCTTTTTAATATCTACATCCACTAATTCACCAATCTTTAGAGAACCAACAGTTAATTATAAACAAACATGACTCTTTCATATTTATATTTTTAGCAACGAAAAAACTTTCAATTCAGCGTCTACCAAAGATCAACCCGACTAAAATAATAATAACCCTTCAAACTAACTCGGCATTGATCATCCCATTGGTCAGATTGAGGACCGAGTTGAGTTCTCCGTGAGCCAATCGGTTCTTCAGAAGTCCTTTCTTCAGAACGAGATTGGTCGGGTCGAGTTGTATGGCCCGGTCGTAGCAGGTTGAAGCATCCGAAAGACAGCCTGATGATTCGTTTAAATAAATGATTAACGACAACCAACAAATGACGGATTTCTTTTCATATCGACATATAACATCACCAGTGTTTTATGATTCCTTATTGAATTTCTCCACGTAAAAAACCGGTCAATACATGAGAAATTCAAAAACGACCGACACAAGAAACAGCAGTTCAAAATTGGTTCAAAAACAACGTCGGGTCAGTTAGATGGTCTTCTTGTGTTTTGGTTAAGTTTACACTTAAAATTTCTATTTATTTTTAATGAAATCTCCCTTTCATTATCCAAATGATAAATAATAAAAAAATAGCGATTAATTTTGTTTTAAGACCGACCCATCAAAATGAAAACAAAAAAGAAAATAATATATACAATAATGAAGGATTAACAATGAAAAAAAATTAATAGTAATATTAATCCAATCGCTAAAAAAACTGAAACTCCGGAAGCAAAGCGGGTTTGACCGACCGACGCTCTCGAAGGAGTGAATCTGCTGTACGAGAGAAGGCTGAACTTGCTGGATCGCCATGAGGCCAGCCACCCCGTCCGGTTCGTCAAGTGCTATGTACAGTTTCTAGAATCGGAGAAAAAAGAATGATAGATTGTATGTATGAATGACTGAGAATAGTTCTTCGATAATAAAAAAAAAACTACTACTTTTTTTATAACCTTTCCAGGGATATCCTCGGGAACGTAATATAGAAAAAATGAAACCAAGCTTTTGGTACTTAACAGAGAACTCAGAAGAATACCCGAGCCATGGATGTAACGCACGACCCACTCACCATGAGAAAATCTGTAGTCTCGGATGAATCCGTGATGACAGCGTTCGATGATCTGACGTGCATCTCGTAGTGCCGGAGCGAGCGACCGTAAGAGCCGCAGTTGTACGCGGCCATCGCCAAGAGGTGTTGCGGGACTTTCGACAGGAAGGTCTTTACTGAGGATGTGTCGATGTCTGTTGGAGCTGAAGCTGCCACTGCTGCTTGAATATTCAAACAGTTCAAACGGCCTTATTAAGATATTTATTTAATTAATCAATTTATTTATTTAGAATTATTAAATATCTTTTAATTTTATAATTCAAAAGTCACAAAATAGCTTTTTTCAATCCATCGCGTACGATAAAAAGAATTTCCAAACTTCCGTACAAGTTTTCGACGTGGACCCCGAGTCGGCAGCGATGGTCTTGAGTATCGTCTGGTGCCTGAGCCACCTGGTGATGAAATCGAGAAGCGAGAAGCAGGTCTGGGCGCACGTGTGTCGGATGTCGCTGGAAGTGATGCAGCTCGCGTCGTCCGGACGGCGTTCCTCGTCGCCGCGGTCGCGACCGGAAGCGCCGCTCTTGCAGTCGTTCAGGATCGTGAGGATTTCCTGGAGCAGCTGGAAGTAGGGGGGGAAAGGGAAAACAAATAATTTGAAACAAATGGAGAAATTTAGAAAATAAAACAGATATTACATTTTTATGATTGAAAAAAGAAACTTCAATGCTGATAGATATATTTATATCATATACATATTTTTAGATATATTTATATCATATTAATTTTTTTAGATATATTTATATCATATACATTTTTTTAGATATATTTATATCATATACATATTTTTAGATATATTTATTTCATTAACATTTTTTTATATATATTTATATCATGTACATTTTTTTCATATATATTTATTTCACATATATTTGTTTCAGATATATTTATTTATTTCAGATATATTTATTTCATATTTATTTATTTCATATACATTTATTTAAGATACATTTATTCCCCATATACTTTGTTCTGACATAATAAAAACTTTAAAAAAAAACTAAATAAAAAACAAAACAAATTAAAGAAAACAAAACAATGAAAAAAAAATACCCCACACACCATGTTGCAGTGATCCTCATTTGCCTCCAGGAGAATTTGAACGCAGATGGACGGAAGAAGGAAGAGGGACAGCTGCTGATCCAGCCTGAGAACTCCGAAACACTTGTCGAAGAGGCCTCGGCACCAGTCTGAGCTCATCTGGTTGAATTATCATTTTTATCGGTATAACCGGGTATTCCGTGGATTTTTTAAAACCATAAAATGCCAACCAATTAGCAAATTTTTTTCTACGAACTACACCATGAACATCCTTCTCAAGTGGACCAAATTTCAATAATATAGATGAATAAACGTTTATATATATATATATATATTCGTTTTTATATAATAGATAATTTAGTAAAATAAATGGACAACGGGTTATCAACAAATTTACTGCAGTTAATATCTAAACAATCAGTAATTTTGAAGTTTGGAAAATAAATAACATTTAAAACTTAAATATAACTCAATCAAAAATAAATATAACTTAATAAAAAATAAATATAAATTAATAAAAAATAAATATAACTTAATAAAAAATAAATATAACTTAATAAAAAATAAATATAACTTAATAAAAAATAAATATAACTTAATAAAAAATAAATCTATTCAATTTAATACGAATTAAAAGCCTAGCGAACGGACCATAGAGCCGAGGTAGCCTGTGAGCGTACATATCCATCTGTCGAAGCTTTTGCCCTTCTTGCTTCCATAAACCGGTTTCTCCAGATCTGACCAGTTCCTTATCATGTTTACTTTGTACCTAGACGATCAATAAATGGATTGAAAGAAAGCGATGAGACAAAACGAACCACAGAGTAAAAGAGAAAGTATGTGTACATGTATGTGTATGTGTGTTTGTTATAATAAATCATTGCAATTGTTTTTTTTTAAACAGATATTTTAGATATAATATTATGTAAAACGCTTTATACACTATTAGAGATCATCAACATCAACAACATTAAAATATCTAATTTTTATTTAAACTATACACCCCAACATGAGCAACATCATCATCACCACCATCAATAGTGATGATGTTGATTAATGAACTGATTAATTGATATCATCATCACCACAAGCACCACCACAATGTGAGATATTGAACCACCATCATCATCACAACCACCACCACCACAATTTAAGATATTGAACCAATTTCAACATCGCAACCACCACCAGCATCATTATCACCACCACCACCACCACCACCATCATCATCACCCCAGCACCACCCAAAGACAAGCGACCTTGAACTTCTGAGAGGCATGAGTATCTCGACAGCATCTTCAGAGAACTGAGACCACTTTTCGTCTCCCATCTCGATCTGAAACAGCTTCATCAACTCCTGCAAGGCGTACGCAACGCAATCCTGGGAAACAATTTTTTTTGTTTACAACATCGTTACTTTTTTTACTTTTGCAGTTTCTCAACAAACTTGAATGAGCACAAGTCATCTTCCGAGATGCCAGTTACCTACACAGCTGCTCTATATATCCTGTGAAATCTATAGTGTATTCACAGCAAACACACACACACCCACACAGACACACACACCCCACACACACACACATATAAAAGAGCAAGCCCAAAATAACGTACAGTGTACGCATTGTAAGCTCTTGGCCGGGCATTTGCTGGTTTGTCCTTTTTCGCCTGCTGCTCACGTTGACTTCGGCCCAGGCCACTTTAACAATCTCAATACGCCGGGCCGCGACTCTAACGCACGCGAGCACGCATATTCAACTAGCTTATCTGCAATTCAGCAACAACTTTTACTAACAGTACGACGTTGATATTTTGTCGTTTTCAATGTCTGAAACAGAATCGAGTTTTTCCGGCTCATAAAGAGACGAGAGACTGACCTGTAGAGCATCTTCCACTCTGAGGAAAGCCTTCGTCATCTCATTGATGATGAGAAACCAAAACCCCTCTCCGTCCATCATCTCCGGCTGCTCCGCACTGACCTTTCTATTCGTTCCGCCCAGAAGTTCCAGTCTAAGACGCGTGGAAAAATGCGAGACAAAAAAATATAACATAATACATTTATAGAACATATATATGAACAATATTTTATATAATTCTAGATATGGGTATAGAGACATATAGTTTGCGCCCATCATTTCCTTTATGTTTATGTTTATAACCTCAATATAATATAAAAAAAAATTTGTGAATGTTTTTAAAGATATATAAACAGATATGAAAAGAGTATGAAACTGAATACTTGAAATGCGTTATTAAAAATGAGCCACCAGAACAAACATAACGATCAAAATCACAAATTAAAATATTCATCTAAAAAAAAGTTCAATAAACCTTCCAGGGTCAATAGCCCCTACTTCCCCTAGGCACTGTCCTATTAGGTTTCGGGCAGTTGGATCCGGGTCCCTGCAACTTTGCAGCAACTAGAAAAAAAATTATTCAAAGAAAAATATATATTCATTATTTGTTAATGTAACCACGATTATTGCAAACACCTAATTAACATAATTTATAAATAACAATAAACACCTAATTAACATAAATTATAGATAACAACAAACATCTAATAAACATAATTAATAGATATTAATATCAAGTGTGATAGTCCCTATAAACTCACAGTTGCCACGGTTTTCGACACAACAGAATCAACAGCTTCGCTACCAACTATGAGATTGTGTAAGGCAGTCTGTAAGCATTCAATTTTTGAATAAATTTGCATAATTGGAAACTTCATTTCTGACCCTTAAATGTCATCATCATCACCACCATAACTATAACCATCACTACCAGCAACTATAACCATCACCCCAACAACTATAACCATCACCGCCACTCATGTATATTTAATCAATGGCAGTTATTATCTGTTATTTACACTGCCTCAAAATGTCTATTTCTGTTCAATTGGTGTGGCTGTATTAATTAAAAAATAATTTGTTTGCTCAGATCTAATCATTAAATTTATTGGATTAAAAAAGCATATAAGTAGGCATATTTCCCATGCCTTTTTCTTAGCATTAAGATAGATAGACATGTGCGCATGTAAGTATGTGTGTGGAGGCTTGCCCATTGGTTATGATGAAGATAGAAAAGTGTGTATGTTAGTATGTGTGTAGAGACTTGTTTATGTGTTTCTGCATGTGTACGTGTAGATGAAATGCTTAACGATACTTAATCAACGATTAACCTAGTTAATCCACCTGTGCATTTCTGAGTTGTTGATTGATTGAGTGGATTAGGATGTGAAATTTAAGATAATAAGAAAACAATAAAAAAAGAAATTCCGAGAGACCTTGGAGGTCTTCAAAAGATCCCGAAGTTTGATGAGCGCCATCTGTCTGACTTCAAGGGAATCGTGGTTGACCCCTCGGAGCAGTCTTTCCATCTGAAGCGGCAGATCTTTACAGCTGAAAAGTGATAGTTCACAACGCTTTAATAAATAAATAAATAAATAAATCAGAACAATAATAAAATCAGTTTTTACTGATTTGTCATACAATTTAATATGAAGTTTCTGTTTTAGATATTTACATATATTGAGAGTCTTTACTAATTTGTAATACAATTTAATATAAAGTTTCAGTTTTAATAATTTATATATATATATATATATATATATATATATTTTTTAAGGTTAGTGAAAGAAAGGAGTTAGTTAACCCCGCGAGACACTCAACCAGAGCAATGCGTGTAAACTCCTTGCTTAAGGGAGCTACGATGGTGACTCCGGTGAGATTCGAACCGCCAACCTATAAGCCGACAGGCGAACGCTTTACTGCTTAGCCACCACCGCCACCTAATATATATATATATATATATATATATATATATATATTAGGGCTGCTAAATTTAACGATTAATCGAATATTTAATCGCTAAAAAATTTTAACGATTAATTGACCCATCACTTTCAAATTTACCGGAAGTCTGAGCAACAAATAGAAGTTGATACTCACGATGAGCACATGGAGACAGTTCCAACGGGTGGTGATGGCATTGACAATGAAACTATATGTGAGCCCAATGAAAAGCGTATTAAGCAGATGGAGTCTTACTCATCTTTTCCAGTTAAATTAGTCAGCTCATCTCACGTTGGTTAAAAGATGACATACAAACGAGACATTCCAGTGCTAATTTGATTTTTGACAAGTATGTTTAATAAATGTAACTTATGACACTATAAATTTTAATCTTTTTATTTAATCAAAATTAACTATTAATTAATCGTTAATTTTTAAAAAGTTAACTATTAAATTTAAATTAATCGTTAACAGCCCTAATATATATAAATTGAGCTTTTATTAATTTGTATACAATTTTATATGAAGTTTAGGTTTTCAATATTTATATGGTATCGTTTATGTGGTACATTGAGTTTTCGGGTCATAAATGGTCGGATTAATCACTCAGTTGAATTCACTGCTTGGTTTTTTAATATTATAATGATTAAATTATATTATAATGAAGTAAATGTGTATAAGTTGTTCCGCTGAGTTGCACTACTAGGCTTTGATCACATTTTCTGGTTGGGTACGAGAATGTGAAAGAGAAGTGAAAAACTGATATATATATATATATATATATATATATATATATATTACACATTATATTCTATGATATATATTATATAATAATAATATCACTATATATATATATATATATATATATATATATATATATATATATATATATATATATATATATATATGCCTTTAAATTATTATCACTGCTTAAATATTTTTGAAAAATGATATTAATGCAATATGATTTGGAAAATATATACACTATTATTGTGAACTAGCGACAATATTTATCTTGTTGATTTTAAAAACCAAAATTTTTAACAGTTAAAAATGAGTCACGGCCTATATCATTATCCACTGTCTTTAAAAAATTCAAGCACAGATTTTATTTTATTCAACTTTAAAGAAACTCTTCTAGAACCTTTTTCTGAAATTGAAGGTCTACCTTTCAAGGTTAAAGAAAGTGTGGAACTGTCAAATTTTATTTTCAAAGGATTAATTTCAAGAAGTCAAAAAATAGGATTGACATTACATCCTAAATATATAATTCCTTTTCTTTTCAAAATTGACTGCTATCGTGAATTAGTACTTGCAGCAATCGACGTTGAGAAATATTTGAAACCATTACAAACTATTGTGGGCAGAGGAAATCTTACCGAAGTTTTTATGTGGAGTTCGAGGTTAACAAATCAAAAAATAAAAGAGCGATCAGAAATATTTTGTCAACTTTTTCGTCAAAATCCATCTCTGTCTTTGAACTTGGAAATTTTAGAATTAGAGATCAGAGTTCATTTGATACAAAATTATTACAAACACGACATGGAGAAAATGTCTTCGTGGTTGTGTCCTAAATTAGTTACACTTATTCTCGTGTGTGCTTGCCAGAATGATTCTCACTGTCAAGAAAACCTAATCGATTTTCTTAAAATTGAATTTTTTTATGAAAATTTAGAAACTTTAGCTATAAGTGGTTGTGGCTATGCAAGAAACACAATAAGCAAGTTTTCCCATTTTAGTGGTCTCCAAAAACTAGCTTTTTCAACTTTTGTTGGTGAATCATTGGAAGAATTGGTTGACTCAATATCATGTCTTTCTAAACTATTGTGGCTTGATATGAGTGAAAACAGATGCTTTGAAATAATTAATGACCAAAATCTGCAATTAATTTACAAGATGATCGACAAATTACCTAATTTAGTTTATCTTGATATAAGTAATTCAGAAGCTGAGTTTGAAGCACCTGTTGAGTGGATTCATTCAAAAAATTTTCAGTTTTTAGGATTGCGTTTTGGTGAGTTGAACTTGGAAACTTCTTCATTCCCTAGCTCCGAAGCTGTAAGTAACTTAAACACAGTTTCAGGAATAACAACGTCATTAAAAGGCTTTTTCTGGCATGTATCTATCTTTAACCAGTGCTTACCACTTTTGCCAAAATTTGCAGAAGAAGAACAGCACTTCTTATATATTAGAAACAAACTTCAAACCATAACTGAATACATACACAGAGGAGTTTATTTTTGCGATCCTAGCAATCACGTTGGAATTATTGACAAATTATTTGATCTATTTTGTACTTTGTCCAAAATCGGATTAAAAACCACTGAAATTAAAAAGTTCATTAAAGTAATATTATATTCCAGATACCATATATATTGGATCTACGAAATAATCAGCTCTAAATATTTTCAAAACGATATCATATGGAAAGCTTTATTATTCCCGAGTCAAAACTGGATATCAACTCTTTTGTCAACCGACTTTAAGCTAAAAGATAACTTATATAATCCAGATGCTAGGCGCTTTTTTACTAGCCCAGACCACGTAATAATTACTCATCTAAAACTAGCATATGAAAAATATTATGAGTTGACAAAGAAACTTATTCCAGAAGCTGAAGACATAGTAAAATTTGTTCAGTCAAAAAAATCAGAGGGCAAGAACAAAACCATTATTGATTATGCTGAACAGTTTTTGAAAAGACACAAAGAATTAAAGCTAGAAATTGAAACTAAACAATTAAAACATGAACCGAGTTAAATAATGCCATCCAATAATTACCTTATTTTTAATTTAGATTTTATTTGTGAATTATTTTATTGTATACTTTAAGTAACACAAATACACAATTATTTTATTATCGAGTTCAATAAAAATATTTAAACGGACTGTGAACCGTACAATTCCTATACCACCGATCCACGATCCGAACCATTCTTAGTTGAGTGCTGCATATAACAGAACCCCAAACAAAAGAGACTATTAGCCATCGTTTTTTGGCGATGGTTTGGTAGCTCAGATGGTAAGGTCACTTGGAAAATCTCTGCAAACAGTTATAAACCTTAAATGGCATGTAGTCTTTAACAGCGCATGTATTCACAAATAAATAAATAAATATATATATATATATATATATATAAAATTTGTTCGACACTCAATGATTATTTTCAATCTGTTTTTGTCATCGAACCTGAGGGTTACATGCCATCTTTCACAGATCGCACCGAATCAATCTGTGATGTAGATGAAAGTTGTTTTTAAATGCTTTTATTATTTATTATTTAACTTCACTTTCTCTCTGTTTGTTTGTTTGTTTGTCTGCGGTGATCTCAAATCTTAGAAACAAAAATTCACCCACTTTTCGACCACCTAGAGCTCTAAAACTTTCAGGAAAGCTTTATTCTGGATGACAATACATGAATTTAATGTTTCCGACATGAATTAGAACTTAAATCAATTACAATTTATCAAATCAAATTAATCAGACAGTTCAAGATATTCTTTTATAGGAAACAGATATATATATATATATATATATATATATATATATATATATATATATATATATATATATATATATATATATATATATATATATATATATATATATATATATATATATATATATATATATATATATATATATATATATATATATGTATATATTCTAAATAGCTTACAACCTTCCTCAGACCTACCAAAAGTACACAAAAATTTTATAAAAATCGGTTCAGCCGTTTCGGAGGAGTTTTAAGTCAAACACTATGACACGAGATTTATATATATATATATATATATATATATATATATATATATATATATATATTAATATCACTGCTTAGATATTGTTTGTAAACAAGGTCAGTAGAAAATGACTTTGAGACTTACAATTACAATAATATTTTTGCAACTTGTTTTTTAACAAATTCAAAAATGAGTCTACTACTAAATCATCCAGAAACATTGAAAATGTCTTGCGCAGATTTTGTCTTATTAAACTTTAAGAAAACTTTTCTCGAACCATCTTCTGAGATGAATCATCTTCCGTACAAGGTTAAAGACAGCGTAGAATTGTCGCGGCATATTTTTGAAGAAATACTTTCAAGAAGTCAAAGAACAGGAATGGAACTAAAACTTAAGTATATAATTCCATTTTTCCTTAAATTCAACAGATACAATGAATTAAAACTTAAAAATGTTAATTTTAACGCATTTCGTCGACCATTACAAGCTATTGTAAGCAGAGGAAATCTTACATGTCTTTCACTGTCTGGAGAGCTTTGTCTTTCACTGTCTGGAGAGCTTTGTCTTCTGTCAAAACACAATTTCTTCAACCAATTTTACAAAAATCCGTTTTTGTCTTTGAATTTAAAAAAATTAGAATTAAAGTTCAAATGTCCCCAAAAGCTGAGCCATCATAAACCAAAAACGAAAAAATCGTCAAGTTGGTTGTGCCCCAATTTAATTCATCTTCATTTGGATATCTATTGTCGTCGTAGTACGTTGAGCGTAGAAAAACACACTGACGAAGATCTAATAGATCTTTTAAAAATTCAATTTCCTTGGGAAAACTTAAAAACTTTGAATTTATCTGATACTAGAAGTATACAAAACGCCGTGAAAAATTTGCCTCGTTTTGTTAATCTTCAAAAATTAGCTATAACTACGTTAGATAAAACAGATTCGAAAGATATTGTTGATTCAATAGCGTGTCTTTCTCATTTAACTTGGCTTAAAATCAGTGAAATTAGATATAACATATTCCGTATAAGGTGGAATCTTCGATTGGTATATAAAATGATAGACAGTTTACCTAACTTAGTTCATTTAGACATAAGTAACTTAACGTTTCCTGATGATGAACCTTCCGCGTGGACTCACTCGAAACGTTTTCAGTATTTGGGTCTGCCTATTCCTGACTGGATTGAAGTTGAAGGTCCATCAAGCAAAAACTCCGAGTTTGTATGTAATTTAAGCACTGTTGATGGAATTATAGTGTCTATGAAAAACGTTTTTTTAAACAATCAAATGGTTAGAAATTGTTTTCAATGTTTGGTATTGCTGTCACACGATGAGAGTCATCTTTCAATTATAAGAAACAAAATTTCAATTTTGATTGAATGTTTTTACAGAGGAATGTACTACCATGACGGTCCATCTCAAATTACGTTCTTGAAGTTATTTTATATTCTCAGTACAATAGGTTTAAAAAAAAGTGAGATTAAAAAATTTATAAAGGTGGTATTTTTTTCCAGGTTCAAACACTGTTATAAAAAATATCTGATCTCGAGACCGATAGTAGATGATTTATGGAAACATTTACTTTGACCAAGATTTCGTTGGATTTCAAAAATCTTGTCACTCAACCCAAAGCATAGGTTATCACGTACAGGCATTCACCGTCATCTAATGCAAGCATATGACAAATATTACGAATTTACGAGCAAGTTGATTCCAGAAGCGGATGATATCGTGGAATTTTTGAAAAAAAGAAACATTGCTCCAGATTTTATAATGAAACATGAAAATTTGAAACAGAAGTTAAATTCAATAATTAACTGAAATATGTTAATGCATAAAATAAAAATAATAAAACACGTTTTAAATTGATCATATGAAATGGTATTAATTTTGTATTACATTATTAATGTTTTTTTGCATAATAAAAAAATCTGAAAACAAAAAAAAAGTTCTATTATGCCAAAAAAGATAACTAATAGTGCTCACCGTAGGGAGATGCACTACATCAACTGTGATGCTAATATATATATATATATATATATATATATATATATATATATATATATATATATATATATATATATATATATATATATATATATATATATATATATATATATATAAACATAAATTTTACTAAAGATTGCTCGTCAAAAATTATGGATTTTTTTCAATCTCATTATATATTATTTTTCAATTGCAGAGCCACCTCTTTTGATATTTAGGACTGACAGTGTACAATTGCGTAATAACTTTTATTACATGCAAGCCCGCACTAATCTGATCAACTGCTGACCACCGCGGCAAAAATGCTAACATGCATATATACAGACATACAGACATAGGAAATTATGTATGTAGATATTTAATTTTGAAGAGCTGGGTACTATTTATTTATTCACAGGCTCTATTAAAAAATATAGCTGTGTTCGCAAAAATTAATTTGTTTTGTATTTTTTTCTTGTTTAATAACAGTTTACTTTGAAATTCAGATCTGTTTTGGCACTACTAGTTGCAATCTTTCGAAAATATTTAAAAATTAATTAATCAAAAATAGCGACTAAAGTAAAGAACAAATTGAAAAATATTTAAATTAATTAAGTTCAAATGTGACACCACACAAAATTTAAAAAATAATGTTTAATAACACTAATGATAACGAAATTAATAACAAGTAAGCTGTAAAACATCAGGTTTTTAAAAAAAATCTCTTATATTTCTGGATTTGCCAGCTTTTCATTTATTGCAAACAATTTTTTAAAGAGACATTTTTTGAATTTATAAATGTAAACATTCATTTAATTTTACAACAAATCGATTGCTCATAATCGTCCGATACCGATAATCGGCAAAAGGTCCGATAATTATCGTTATCGGTATTATCGGTATTATCAGTATCGACCGATTATAATCGGTAAAAGCTCTGATAATCAGCTGATAGAGAGATACCAAGCTGGTAGGCAGTGCAACTCTACTTCAAAGATTAATAACTCAACTCTTAATGATTTTTAGAAGACATACCTGTACTCGCCCTCCAGGTAGAGCTTTAGTACCGCATTGACCTGTGCGAGTTCAGGGTTGCTCGGCATGAAATAAAGGTCGCCCAGGTGTTCGTGCAGTTTCTCTCTGAAGTTATTAATTTTTTTTGTTGAATTAAAATTTATTAACAAATGAATTAGTAATATATTCGAAGATATAAATATTATAATCTTGAATTAATGATTAATAATGAACCTGAACATTTATTAAATCGATATTAATTAAAACGGAGGAACGTGTATATCATGTGATCGACCGTTTTAATCAAACCAGAACTGCAAAAGCCTACGAAAATGATATATTTCCTTGATAATTTTTAATTTATCTTAAAGCTATTTTATTTTTTAGACAAGAAAAAAAAATTAAATATGAAGAAATTCTAAAAGATTCTATTCTATTACGAGGTTGCTCATAAAGAATCGAAATTATTTTTCTAACAACAACAAATCGTAATTAACAACAACAACAACGAATCGTTATTAACAACAACAACAACCAAAATCTTGGCAAAACCTGCTGTCGACGACCAGATATTGGAAGATCTTGGCGACGAGGGTCGGA
The DNA here is from genome assembly GCA_963978895.1 of Erpobdella octoculata. Lineage (NCBI taxonomy): Eukaryota > Metazoa > Annelida > Clitellata > Hirudinida > Erpobdellidae > Erpobdella > Erpobdella octoculata. The sequence goes on along the minus strand of OZ022245.1, from coordinate 1,834,980 downwards.
AACTGATTGAGGAGCGGAAGAAGGCAGACGACAACTTGGGTTAACATCGGACCGAGGGCCGAAAGGTTCACTCTGGTGGTAAGAAAAAAAAATTAAAAATTATGATTTTTCATTTTTCTTTCACAATGCCTTTTCCAAGACTTAAGTCTTGCTCGAAGGTGAGAAAGGGTATTTGCATATGATACCTAATTTCGAATTATAATTTATGTATATATTTATTTATTTAATACAATTAACTGTTATCATCATTCACAAGCATTTATCATAGGTATTAAATATTTGAAAATAGGCAAAGAATAACAATAAATTAGAAATAAAAAACTAAACGGTAAACACGCACATTCTCACAAACGTAGACCACACCTCGCAGCACAGCTTGCCAAATTTTTCGTCTTTAAACTGGAGACCAATCCTGAAAAGATTTATAATACTTGAAAAAAATAAGGTGGTTTGTACCCCCTAACCCTTATGCCCTGTATATTCGGAGGAATGCCCCGAGCAGAAAAGAAACAAAAGAAAAACTAATGACAAATGGTCCCGTCGTACTTGAGCGTCTTCATGAGTCTGATCCGAACCTGGGTGACGTGCCGTTCTCCCATGAACTCCATCAGGGTCATCAGGCTTCGGTACGCCTGATAAAGATTAAAGGCCATGACATCATAAAGCCATCGAAATATCACCAAGAAAATATATAAAAATGTAGAAAATTTTCATTGTTTTTGTTGGATAAATAACTGAATAATTAACGACCAGTATAAAACGATTATATTCCTCGAGTCACTGCCTGACACATACACAGAACAAAATTATTATTACTATTATTATTATTATTATTATTATTATTATAAAACCATTTATATTATGCCAATTAATAAAAGAAAATGGACATTCAGAGAGAGAGAGAGAGAGAGAGAGAGAGAGAGAGAGAGAGACAGTGAGAGATAGTCAAAATTGAGCGGTTGAACAACACATCAGTAAAAGACAATTTGATTAATCAAATATCTTGGATGACCTTCAGGTGGTCTTATAATAAAAATTTACTTCTTTAGCAGCAATATGGTGCAGCCACTCATGTACAGCCCGATCGGTATCAAAGGCAGAAAAGAAGAAAAAAACAGACTCCTTGGGGCGGAAACAATTTCAAACGGTTCAGAAATAAAAGACCACACACTCCCTCTCCGAGCTCGAATAAAAAGATATTTATCTGCCGGGTCGAACCGTCAGACCAACTATGGGCCCACAATCCGGGAATACCCGAAGTTGTCACGGTCGAGACCGTCGTACGGTTTGGAATGAATGAAATCGATTCTCTCACCTTCATCTTTTCATTCATCGAAGTGCCGACGTCGATGATGTGCTTGTCGAAATTAACTAAAACTCCCAACAAGTTCGGTTGGAGTCGATCGGCCTTTATTATTATTTAAAACAAAATAAAAATAAAAAGATAAATATATGAGTTTGAGTTTGTTTATTCAGTTATCAATACATACATTCAAAATCACAAATAAGACAGAACAAAAAAAAACAATAATAATTAAATAGTCATTATAATAGCATGTATGATTGATGAAGAGGTGCTGCATCAGGCCCCTCTGTGCTGACTATAAAATATATTTCTATAAAAAAGATATAATCTTCAATATTCGAAAAAACTAAAATATTTTAATACAAAATGGCCATTATTACGTTACGGAATTGGAGATAAAACAATTCTATTGAAAGACTTAACCATCCTACCAGTAAAGTAGCTAAAACAGGCTGACCAAACAAGTATTATTACCAAGATGCACAAAATGCCAATAAAGCTTTTAAAACAGACCATTTAATAGCACTTTTGTGACCACCGTAACATGCATTCACTTAATCATAATAACAATAATAAATACTCAATAATCTATATATATAAAAATGAATGTTTGTATATATGTATATATGTATGTTAATGTCCTTTATGCATTGCTACACCATTCATCCGATCGTAATGAAATTTTCACACAACCTTGAGAGTCAAGGGGAGTCAAATAAAAAAAACAAATTTGAAATCCGTCACAAAATGAGCGGAGCGGGTGAGCGAGCGGGAACTATATATATATGTATGTGCGTATGTATGTGTGTATGTATGTATGTGTATGTGCATGTATGTGTGTCTGTGTGTGTGTTTATGTATGTACTAGCGGAGATACCCGGCGTTGCCCGGGTTTTTTAGAGGTTTTTCTAATGTTTGTCTCTTTCTCTCCCGTTTCCTTTCCCACCTGCTTTCCCACTCCCGTTCGCTTTCCCGTTTTCGGTCGTTTTCCCGCTTCCGGTCGCTTTCCCGCTCCCGGTCGCTTTCCCGCTCCCGGTCGCTTTCCCGCTCCCGGTCGCTTTCCCGCTCCCGGTCGCTTTCCCGCTCCCGGTCGCTTTACCACTCCCGGTCGCTTTCCCGCTCACGTTTGCTCTCCCATTCCCGCTCACGCTTGCATTTTCCGTTCCCGCTCGCTGTCCGTTCCGGGTCGCCTTCCCGTTTCTATAATAGACAAACTAACCCACAAACATTCATATATATATATATATATATATATATAGTCTTAGCAAATCTATTTTACGTTTTATAGGCTAACAGAAGTTATGAAAGAATGGAAAAGAAAAAATGAGCGTGAACGGGAGAGCAACCGTGACCGGGAATGGGAGAGCAAGCATGACCGGGAACGGGAGAGCAAGCGTGAGCGGGAACGGGAAAGCGACCGGGAACGGGAAAGCGACCGGGAACGGGAAAGCGACCGGGAACGGAAAAGCCACCGGGAACGGGAAAGCGACCGGGAACGGGAAAGCGACCGGGAACGGGAAAGCGACCGGGAACGCGGAAAGCGACCGGGAACGCGGAAAGCGACTGGAATCGGGAGAGCAAGCTTGGAAGGAAACGCGAGCAAGAGAGAAAATCGATAACAAAACGTCTGAGCGGGAAAGCGAACGGGAGCTGGAAAACGACCGAGAGCGGAAAAGCGACCGGGAACGCGACGAAAACGGGAAAGTGGAGAAGGAAACGGGGGCGAGAGAGACAAATATTAGAAAAACCTCTAAAAAACCCCGGGCAACGCCGGGTAACCCCGCTAGTAATAAATAATAAATAATATTAAATAACCAATAATAATAAATAATAAATAATAATAAATAACCAATAATAATACATAATAAATAATAATAAATAACCAATAATAATAAATAATAAATAATCAATAAAATTATTAATAATAATAATGATAAGTTAAACCAGTGTAGGTTAACAATTGAAAAGCAAGATTTCCCCACCAGTTCACTGTCCGTGCAGCTCTCGGCAGTTATCCCGCTGTCGTTGAAGAGACCCTTGGCATGCGCCCAGACTTTCAGACCTTGTATGACCTCAGGTTCAATTTAAATCAGAACCGTATCAATTATTATTACTGATTGTATAATCAATGTATTTCTCACTATTGCCATGTCTCGTCTAGAGCTAGTAAGTCGATTAAATTCAAAAGACGCTCGGCACTACAGGATAACTGGTAACTAACTAGCTTAATTAAAAACCTTGATAAACTAATTTATTTAAATTCACCATATCTTAACTAATTATCTAAAGCACACCTTTATAATTAACTATTTAAAACATACCTTTATAATTAAATATTTAAATAGCACCAATTTAATTAATTAATCTACATACATAATTTCCTATGTATGCATGTATGTATTTTAAAAAATCCGTCATTTTTGACGGGCTACCTCTAGTAAGTCAATAAAATACAACTGCTTGTTGATTAATTAATAAAACACCTGTTTCTTAATAAATAAATAAAATACACCTGTTTCTTAATAAATTAATAATACACCTGTTTCTTAATAAATAAAATACACCTGTTTCTTAATAAATAAAATACACCTGCTTCTTAATAAATAAAATACACCTGTTTCTTAATAAATAAATACACCTGTTTCTTAATAAATAAAATACACCTGTTTCTTAATAAATAAAATACACCTGTTTCTTAATAAATAAAATACACCTGCTTCTTAATAAATAAAATACACCTGTTTCTTAATAAATAAAATACACCTGTTTCTTAATAAATAAAATACACCTGTTTCTTAATAAATAAAATACACCTGTTTCTTAATAAATAAAATACACCTGTTTCTTAATAAATAAAATACACCTGTTTCTTAATAAATAAAATACACCTGTTTCTTAATAAATAAAATACACCTGTTTCTTAACAAATACAATACCTGCTCGTAGCGGTCGCTGAGACTGATGAGGAGGTAGCTGTCAACAAACGAGGAGCAGTCGATCAACTCGTGGAAGGTTAGACCCGTTTCCTTCTGAATCGAACAAAACAAAAGCGGAAATGATGCGATTTATGAATATGCAAATTTTAAAGCTGTTAATTCATTTCCATTTATTGCCGACGCATTTTCACCGTCTCCGGGCTCCATTCTGCAGCCCGGTTTTTTTAATAACGGACGTGCCCATGTTTTGGCCGGAGCTCGGACCTCAGTTTATGCCACTTTAGAAACTGTCAAAACATTATTTGTTGAATGCAGCCACTTGTAAAAAGATTCAAACGCACCTCGAGATAATTGTAGATCTTCGTTTGTTCGGTAGCAGTTCTTGTCGTGGTCACCAGGTGGCTGAATATTCGTCCACCGTTCCTGATTATGCAGTTGACATGGTTCTTCTATTATCATAATCATAATCCTCATTATTATTATTATTATTATTATTATTATTATTATTATTATTATTGTTATTATTATATTATTATTATTATTATTAATGTTGTTGTTGTTATAATTTTATTATCTGCAATTATTTCTTGTCATTCGTGAAACTCTACATCTGATAAATTGCTAATCAAAAATATAACAAATAATCCTCTATAATCCTATATAACCCTATCAGAGCTCAATTTAGTTAAAAGATTTTTACCCAAACTAATAAATATTCACAAAATGATTAATAAATTATTATAATGATCAAGCACGATGAACGGCAACCTCCTCAATAAGATTGGTGATGCATTTAATGAGAAAGGAGGCCGTGGCGTCTGCTCTCGACACCAGGAGTGGAATGAGGAAGTTTTCATTGTTCTGGAACATTCAAGGTTGTTTTTAAAAACACAAAACAATTTTTTTGTAAATTAAAATAAAATACGTTTAAATACATCTTTCCAATGAAAAATCTGAAGTTCAGTGCCATACGATGAAGAATAATAAACCCTTATTTAAAGGGTAATTTGGTCTGATCTTAGGGTTCTAAACAACTGATCATCGTCGTCTCATACCAGAGGTTCAAGTTTCATCATCGAAACTGTACAGCTCGCAAAAAAAAAAAACAAACAAACAAAAAAAAGAGAAACGATAAGACAAACTCAGTTTATATGAAAGTGAAACCAACTCTGAGGAAATCCTGTGCGCTGTCGAACAGGAAAACACCGGAAACCTTGGCCAGGAACTTTTCCGCATCCCACGTCGGTCTCATCAGTTTCGTTTCGTACAAGCAGTTTGCTACAGCCTTGTTTATACGAGTATGAAGTATAAAATAGCTAGTTAATTTATTAAGATTAACAATTGTGAATTATTATTGTTAAAATGAATATCAGCAGGCCGTTAGTTTCGCCTACCTTGCAGATGTCTCGGCAGAATTTCTTGAAGAGCTGCTGGATTGTGATCTTGTGATAACCGCATATCAGTTTCAGCTGTACGGGGAGTACAAACGAACAAATAAATAGCACCAATTAGGATGGTTGAGACGCATGACTCGCGAGGTGATAACAACTGAGAGAATCTAAGTCAGAAAGAAGATCGCTATAACTGGGTACGCTAAATTGAAGTATTTTACTGGTGCCAATTCTGTTGATGTTACAGAACCACTGGGTTGCCACAATGGCGCAGCATGGGTTTCAGCCGCCCAATGGCAGTAACATCGTGAAAGAGTCAATTACCGAGGTTAGGGGGTAAATTCTAATCAAGCTTTAGTTATTCTCAAAAGATTTTTGCTCCAAAAACCTTGTTCCCAGTCTACTCCATACAGGCACCGAAAACACACAATAAGAACGTGAGAATGATAACCACACACACGATAAATTAAACGCTAACGTGTTTCTCTGCAAGCAACTCGTGTGACTTCTCGGTAGGAAAGAGGTAGACGTTGAGCGTGATGGAAATGCAAGCCATCAGGAGTTCTCCATCGCAAGTCCTGTTCGTCGTTAGCATAAAAAAACAATTTACACCATACGTACATACACGCTATGAGTCAATAAAAATTTCACAGAAAAATCACTTAATTATGAGATAAGTTAGTTAATATTCATAACAACTTAATTAGTATTCATAATAAGTTAGTTAATATTCATAATAAGTTAATTAATATACATAATTTAATTTATATTCATAATGAGTTAATTAATATTCACAATAAGTTAATAACTATTCATAATAAGTTAATTAATATTCATAATAAGTTAATTAATATTAATAATAAGTTAATTAATATTCGTGGCCTAATCCGCTCATTTATTAGGCACGAGATAAATAAACAGCATCGACAAACTGCAATTTAATATATAGCAATACAATTACGAAAACAAGATGGCTAACCTGCTCATGTGAGACAGAGAGTTAAGAATGGTGTCGGAATACGGAGCGTGGCTGACGGACACGTCAACCTGCTCGTTTATCCACTTGGTGACAATAACTTCTATCGGTTCTCTTCCGTCTTTTTTCGGCAACAAGTGCTGCATCGAGTCGCTGTGTGAGACGATCAAAAATATTACATACAAATAAACATCAGTTAAGTCGTGTTACGTCCAGAGTTCTTGATTTTTCGTGGGGAAATTAGAAATTTAGGGGGGGGGGGGCGATCAATAGTGCTGATGTATCCATTGGGTATCAAATTTGTGAGTTTCCAATTAAACAAGAGAGAGGGACCTGATGCAGCTCCTTTTCATTAATTATAATTAGAAGTGCACTGATAATGCATGCATCGGCAGATTTTCCGCCAGACAGATAATCGGCTGATTGCCGATAATCCGCCTATAATCTACTATTGACTTTTAAAGCATGTTTGTTCATTAATATGTTTACCACACTGTCAAATAACGAATATTATCAAATTTGTTTCTGCTCTTCCTAGCACTTAACTAGTTAAAACTTCAATTAAAATAAACTTATTGAAATACACATAAAAATGCATCATCATTTACCAAAAACTAGAAAGTGACATTGAGACAGAATTTTTACTAGTCTTATATTAGCTTGCTCTGTAAGGTTAATCGTTTAATCGGACGTTCTGATATCCAAGGGTATATTTATATATATATAGATTTATATTATATTTTATTGTAAAAAAAACCGGGAGTGGGAAGGCGAACGGGAGCTAGTATATATATGACAATGGGAAGTGCATGCATATATATATATATATATATATATACATATATATATATATATATATATATATATATATATATATATATATATATATATATATATATATATATATATATATATATATATATATATATATATATATATATATTGCGAATAAACTGTGGAATCAATTTATCTTTGAGACACGCTCCAAGAAACACAACTCGCCATTTGGCAGAAACAACTTTTCGAGCCAAATGGCGAGTTGTATTTCTTGGAGCGTGTCTCAAATATATATATATATATATATATAAATATATATATATATATATATATATATATATATATATATATATATATATATATATATATATATATATTAAGGCAATACTTTGGGACAAGTTTTTCATTTAAGCAAGCTCGATTAAATATTACGGCCCATTTTCTATTAATTAACTTTTGAGCCAACTCTTCCAAACGTCTCCATTTCAAACCTAATATACTCAACACCTTTTCTGGAACATAATTTATTATTGTGGTTGACCGGCCGGTTTCGGCATCTGCCATCGTCAGAACCCCTAAAATCAATTGTATAAAATAAACATATAAGAACCAGCAATACAATTAGAATTCTAAAATGTCAGGTATATACACTTTAAATAAAATAAGTACCAGTAGATATATACACAAATACTTACTAATGGTTTGAGATTTCGGCAAGCGGCTCGAAACTTGTTAAAATGTAAATATTATAAAAGCGGATGTTTACAAATCGGTAATGACACAGGTAGACAGAGGGGATTAGTTACATTAGTTGAAATACTTTGTAAAATGTAATTCAAATTATACAATTAGTCATTAAAGACAAAGCATAAAATCAAATCCGCAGCAAATTATCGCTCTTTTCGGCGTATTGTAATGTGACCAACATTATCTAAGTGCACAAACAAATCTGTACGGTCATCATCACACAACATATCTTCAGCATCAACATAACAATCGCTATTCTCTTCACCTTCCACATCATCCAAGGCTGTGTCACCACCACACTCAACATCGCACGCGTCAATATCACCTTCTCCAATACCAATGCACATCTGTTCCCCGCCGACGATGTCAGCAACGACAAAGCCAATGCACTCACAAACATCTTTACTGTTTTCCCCATAATTACAAACAGACTCAAGAGAATCGTGAAGGCAACAATATATATATATATATTAATTTAATTAAATATTTTCGATTTATAGTGAGTGTCGGATAATTGTGAAGATAATTAAAAAAGTGTGAAGACTAAAAAGTAGAAAATAATACATACATTATACGTATTACATAATATTTCACATAAATGACAGTAACTTCGGCAGGTATGAGTTTATTTTATTTTTTTTAAACATGAAATAAAATGAAACTAAAGAAAAATAATAAAATTTTGCATGACCAATAAAACATAAAGCTAAACTCAGATAGCTTGGACATAACATTTTTATAAATGTTTCCCTTTATTGCTGACAATCAGTTTCAATTGTTCATGTCGTTTTGAAAAGGCCTTGGATTCACGAAATAAGTTCATTTCAACAAATCTTACAATAGCATCGGCTTCAGGAATAATTCGCTTATTCAATTCATAATAAACTTCATATGCATTCATTAGATGTCTGGCCGATGTACCTTTAGAAAAATAACTTTTTCTAGCCATGTAATTGTCAGAATTGAGTGACATCACGATCGACACATATCCAAGACTTGGTGATAATAACTCCTTCCACATAAGATAACCTATAGAGTCTTTAGAGACCAAGACCAGACTTTGCATCCACTCGTCTCTGCTTCTAGAGTTTATCATGATTGTTATGAATTTTTTAATTGAACTCAGTTTTAAGCCAACTTTGATTAAAGCTAAAAATAAATTGAGAAATACATCTTCCGAACCATAAGCATGATAATATATTCCTTTGAGCAAGAATTCAAAAATCATTGACAGTTTCTTTCTTAACCTTGAATGATTCCGTTCTTCAGATGCCAAATCAGCTAAATTCCTAATGCAATCTAGATAAATTTCAAGCTTTCCTGAAAAAAATTTATTTGTCTCTATAATCCCATCGGCACTGCTAATGTTACCTACGATCTCTGAGTTTATATCCAAATGATAATTACGTTTCAACCCTAAATATTGAAAACGTCTCGGGTGCTTCCACTCGATACTATCATGACCAAACCATAAATCACTGATGTCAAGATGAACTAAATTTTGCAATTTGTCTATCATATTGAATATCAATTTTAAATCCCATTCAAAATCTTCTTGAATCCAATGCTCCTCACTCATAACAAGCTTTGTTAAATTAGTAAGACTCGATATTGAGTCAACGAATTCGACTAATTCTCCCCATGAGTCAGCAACGGTCGTATTTATAGCCAAATTTTGGAGATTAACAAAATGGGAAAATTTTTTTATGGTATTCCTTGCAGATCTACAACCAGTTATCTCTAAACTTTTCAAATTTTCCCCAGGAAATTTAATTTGAAGAAGGTCAATCAGATCAGTTTCAATACGAATTTCTTGCGAACAACTACAACGCAAAGAAAGCTTATTTAATTTAGGACAAATCCATGAATTTTTGTCTTTTTTACGGAAGCCCTTGAGTTCCAGGCAAAGGACATCTAACTCTAAAGCTTCCAAGCACAAAAACGAACACGGGTTTTTCCGAATTTTATCAAAAAAACTACCCAATTGTTTGAATCTTTCTTTATCTTTGTTAGGACTGTAATTACTATCGAACAAAATACAAGTTAGATTTCCCTTGTTCATTATAGTTTTTAGAGGTTGGCAAAATTTGATAAAATCAACTTCCTTTAGCATTAATTTTTCATAGCTGTCAAACTTTAAATAAAATGGAATTATATACTCAGGATGTAGTTCCATTCCTGTGATTCGACTTCTTGAACAAATTTTTTCAAATAAAAGGTTTGACAGCTCAATGCCCTCTTTAATCTTGTAAGGGAGGGTTTTATCTCTAGATGGCTCGAGAAAAAGTTCCTTAAATTTGAATAAAGAAAAATCTGCACTTAAACATTTTAATGAGAGTGGTCGATGTAGGAATTCACTCATTTTTTCAATGTGCTATAACTTTGATTATTATTAAATTATTAAAATAATATTGCATGTGTTGTTCACTGAACCTCTTTTGCAACAATCCAATAATATTTAAGCAGTGATATTAATTTTTATATATTATCTGTTTATGGTTATATTTTGTAATAAGAAACAGTTATGATATGTAAATTTTATGTTATATATATATATATAACATATATATATATATATATATATATATATATATATATATATATATATATATATATATATATATATATATATATATATATTACGTGTTTTTTACATTTTATGGCCTAAAAGAAGCTATGAAAAGAAAAAATGGGCACAAGCGGGAACGGGTGAGAAAGCGTGAGCGGGAACGGGAAAGCGACCGGAAGCGGGAAAGCAAGCAGGGAAAGAAACAGGAGCAAGAGAGAAAACCGATAAAAAACCTCTTGAAGCCCCGAGCAAAGCTGGGTAACTCTGCTAGTATATATATATATATATATATATATATATATATATATATATATATATATATATATATATATATATATATATATATATGTTCTTTCAAACACGCTTTATTAAAGACTATGGCCCATTTCTTATTACAAACTTTTTCTATCAAACGTGAAACTTTTCGAAAATCGGAAATACCAAGACACTTTTGAACAAACTGGTATATATTTTTATTAATGTTATGGTCATGAGCTGACCTGACGTTGATCATTTTCAACTTTTAATTAAACTCTCAATTTTATCGATATCCTATTATCTTCGAATTGTAGCTTTAAATTCTTATTTTATTATTTTACCTCTTTGCTTTTATTAGTAATTTTCTTTTAATAGTTATATTTTACTACTTAATTTGGTTGTATATTTTAACACATGTAATTTTTTATTTTTTCTTATTTTTTGTTTATTTTTTGTTTATTTATTTACTCCGAGCCAAAAAAATTTTTGGTTGTTTCTTAGCGGTTTTCATAATTTGCTTTTACTCTTCTTTGTACTTTGACCTCGATTGATGTGTAAACATATCTGATATGTCTCGCCACACCACTTTATATATTTTCGTTGTAGCTGTAAATTGGTTTTATGAGTTCTGATGATGGCTAATAAAGCCGAAACCTGCAGGTCAGCTCATGACCATAACATTAATAAAAATATATACCAGTTTGTTCAAAAGTGTCTTGGTATTTCCGATTTTCGAAAAGTTTCACGTTTGATAGAAAAAGTTTGTAATAAGAAATGGGCCATAGTCTTTAATAAAGCGTGTTTGAAAGAACATCTTGTTCCTAATTATTTGAAAAATATATATATATATATATATATATATATATATATATAAATTATATATATATATATATATATATATATATATATATATATATATATATATGTATATATATATATATATATATATATATATATATATATATGTATATATATATATATATATATAAATTACATATATATATATATATGTAATTTATATATATATATGTAATTTATATGAATATATAAATGTAATTGAATTTATATATTCATTCAATTCGTCGTATCTATTTATATTTATTTATTTTATTTTATTAATAATAATTATTATTTAATTTATCTTTATACTTCTTTTCATTTATCAATTTTATAAGCTCTCGTAATTTACTTATATCGTCATACTCTGGTTTTAAATACTTTAATTTAAATATTTATTTAATATAGGCACAACACTATTTCTATGTTGATGTTTACTATATATTCTTTAGCTGTTTACGTAATACGACATTTTAGGTTACGGACTCTGAAGATGACTGTAGTCGAAACTGGCCAGTCAGTCCTAATTATTATTATTTGTATTATATAAATTTTTAAAATGGACTCTAGTTTACGTCGTAAAATTAAATATTTTGAACAGTTTATTAGAAAAGTCATTAGTGCAAAGTGGTCGTTTGTTTTTAACGGAGTGTGTTTACGAGAGGGGATTTTGCCAAAGTATATTACTCATATATATATATATATATATATATATATATATATATATATATATATATATATATATATAATTAGCATATATATATATATATATATATATATATATATATATATATATATATGTATATATATATATATACTAGAGATTGCCCGTAAAAAATGACGGATTTTTTTAAAATCTCATTATATAATATTTTTCGATTGCAGCGCCACTTTGATCTTTAATACTGAGAGTGTATATAGGTACAATTGCATCATAACTTTTATTACACGCCTGCACGCAATAAATTCTTACGTGCACATCGATATCGTCTATACGACTAATTACGTAAGCGTGACAGAATGAGTGAGTGAGTGAGTGACGTGGGCTACTATAATATATATATATATATATATATATATATATATATATATATATATATATATATATATATATATATATATATATATATATATATATAATATTAAATGCATTACCGAGTTGTTCTTCTTTTGTAATTAAAAGAAATCTCTATATCAACTGATAATCGTTGTGCGACCGGAAACAGGATTACCTGAAAGCACTGCGAACTTCATAATTCGGATCTTTCATGAGGCTGAGGGCGGAATCGAGGAAATCAACAGGAAGCATCTTGCACATTTCGAGAAGCTTGTAGACGTGAACTGCCCAGTACAACATGTTTTTAGCCATTTCTGCAACGTTTTAAAACCATGTATGCATGAACAATTGGACCCGATAAAGGAATGACGGGACCGTATTGGTGGTGATAATGATGGCAATGTAAAGTTCAAGAGTGTTGGTGATAATGATGGCAATTTATAGTTCAAGAGTGGTGGTGATAATGATGGCAATGTAAAGTTCAAAGGTCGCTCTAAAGAGTTATTTTCAAACCTAGCCTGACGCTGTCATATTTAGACCTAAAGAGGTTCTTGAGCAGCTTCAGGATGGATTGAATGTGAGAAAGAGGAGGAAAGGAGCTCGTGCTGGTTGCCGCAGCGACCGGGGTTTTCAATTTGTTTTCAACATCTGCAGATTTAATAAAAAATTTTAAATCGAAGAAAAAACCATAAAAAATTATATTGTCAAATGAAAATATATAAAAAATTTACTCTTGAATGAACAATATAAGTAAGAAATGAATAAACAGAAAAATATAAAATGTACATATCATAACTGTTTATTAGTACAAAATATAATCATCAACAGATAATCTCCCATCCTCACTCACTCACTCACTAAGTCCAGGGAACGCTGATCAGTGATGACCTGATCACATGGATTAACAATGTCAACGTTCACTAAGCCTATCCTAATGCATCATAAGGCTTTGTATTTGCACGACCAAAATTTAGTATATTCTATAAAGCTTAATCAATAATAAAAATTAATCAATAATAACTAAAAATCTTAATTAATTAATAAGTAATAAAAAAAAGAATAACCTGAAGAAGATGAACACTGACAGCAGATGAAGAAGAAATCATACCTGATAACATCTATGTCTTCAGAGAAAGCCAACGTTGGTCTGAACGATTAAAGGAGAGGTAAAGTAATTAATTAATTATATACTCTATTCTTAACTTTTTCACTGGGACATTATGAGCTCTTAAACCAGGAGATACCATCACCCAGGCAGGGCTAAACTTTGGTACAGAATTATCTTCAGGGGATTTTAGTGATTTTTAGGTCACTCTTTTGTCTCCCATCTAAACGTAAAGTATATAAGCTAGGAATGTTATAAATAAAAAAAATTATTTAAAAAAAGCCAAAACTGGTCTCAGAAAAATTAGAAATTAAAAAAGATACAAAATTTTATTTTAACCAGATTTAAAATTTTATATTACAATTACAAAAACAATTGTCACCTGAGGATGGAGATTTGACCGCAAAGAGAGCACATGATTCCACTCAGAACCTTGACAACAGCCACCTGTGTTGCCTCGCACAGGCCATCCGAACCACTTCTGAAATGAAAAAGTGTCATCGATATAATCGCTAAAATGAGTCCCATCAGCTTCATCATTATGATATTCTTAGCACTTAGCAGTCTCATTATAACAATAGTCCCAACAGTCTCCTTCCTCATTACAATACTAGTATTTTAATAAATTGCTTTATAAAAGAAATCTACATTCTCCATCGAATAGAATACAATAGTCCCATAAGTCTCATCATTACAATACCTTTCATATTACCATCATCAATGATTTTCTAATCATTCTCATAATTACTAAATTTCCAACAGTCTCATCATTACAATATTCCCAGCAATCTCATTATTATATTACTAGCAGTCTCATCATTACAATATTCTCAACAGTCTCATCATTACCAGCAGTCTCATCATTACAATATTCTCAACAGTCTCATCATTACAATATTACCAGCAGTCTCATCACCACAAGATTCTCAACAGTCTCATCATTACAATATTCTCAACAGTCTCATCATTACAATATTACCAGCAGTCTCATCACCACAAGATTCTCAACAGTCTCATCATTACAATATTCTCAACAGTCTCATCATTACAATATTACCAGCAGTCTCATCACCACAAGATTCTCAACAGTCTCATCATTACAATATTCTCAACAGTCTCATCACCACAAGATTCTCAGCAGTCTCATCATTACAATATTCTCAACAGTCTCATCATTACAATATTCTCAACAGTCTCATCATTACAATATTACCAGCAGTCTCATCATCACAAGATTCTCAACAGTCTCATCATTACAATATTCTCAACAGTCTCATCACCACAAGATTCTCAGCAGTCTCATCATTACAATATTTCCAGCAATCTTATCATTACAATATTCTCAACAGCCTCATAATGATAACATGATTGCTTGCATCATCACCGCAATCGAACCGTAAATTTCAACCGACTCGAGCAGTTCCAGCTGGTAAGAAAGTCCGAACGATGAGATCCTGTGACGAGCGACCACCATGTTCTCTATCACGGCCCTCCTTACGTTGGCTCTCGTGTCCGACTGTAATGGAAAAAAATAACAATAATAACAATAAAACCGATATTTGATAAGTAATAAAAAAATTGTAATTCGTTAAAAACATTTAAAAAATTACTTATAATAAATAAATCATATATAGCAGAGAAAAATTAAAATAACTTGGAGCAAAAAATGGAAAAAAAAACTTGTGTCAATGTCATAATCATGCAGGGCAACTTTTTTGCTGCAAAATATTTTTTTGCAGTGGATGTTACAATAGTGGTTATCCAATAATGATGTCTTACAAGATCTTAATAAGAATCATAAATGGATATCTTATACACCCCCTGACAAGAACCATAAAAGCATATCTTGTACACCCCTAATGAAAATCAAAAACTTAATTGTTGCTCAAATAGATGAACATTTCTGTATAAGTCACTTATTCTATTAAAAAAAAAATCTTCTATTACTATTATATTTAATATACTATGATTAAAAACTTACCCAAGCTTTCTGAAGGGCATTGAACCTGAACTGGTGGGCCAGATGCGCCTTGGACACGGAGCACAGTAGGTAAACGCAGTTCCTCAGCGTATTCTCCCCTAGTGAGTGGATAAATTAGAGAAACTCAGTATCGTATTTAATCAGAAAAAACATCAAGTTAAATTTAAAACTGGAACTATAATAATTTCAAGATATAATTTCCAAAGATATAATAATTCAGGTAAACACAAGTCTATTAGCATCAAAACACATTAATTATGTTAATGTAGGGAGAAACTCGATTGGTGGAAAGTCTCTTAGCATCAAAAAACGAGACGAATAATTAAATGTTATGCAAAAATAAACAAATAAATAAAAAATAAATAGAAAAATAGGCTTTTGAACAGAAATGAAAACAGATTCAAACCGACCGATATCATCTGAGATGTCTTCGGATATTTTGAAGAAAGCGTTTTTGTGGTTTTTGAGTTTCAAATCCATCGTGGAAACTTCAGACTAGAACGGAGCGAGAGAGAAAAAAAATTTAGAATTTAAATAACAATAGAAACGATGATAATAATGAAGAAAATTATAAATCACAATTCCAATGATTAAAATTCATGTTTGGTTAGATGAAAGTGAAATACGGTGAAAAATGAAAATACGTACGGTTAGATCAAAATGAAAACAAATACGTACGGACAACCACGGGATCGAAGCGAGTCCGACGATGAAGGAACACGTTTCGTAGTCCATCTCGAAAAAATCTTGAGTAAATCGTAATTAAAGAACATTTACACGTGTAATTAAAAAATATTTACATGTTCAATTAAAGAATAATTACACGTGAGATTAAAAAAAAATTTAAATGTAATTAAAAAATATTTACTTATGCTCTTAAAAAATATTTACAAGTGAGATTAAAAAAAATTTAAATGTAATTAAAAAATATTTACATGGGTAATTAAAAAATATTTACATGTGCAATTAAAAAATATTTACACGTGTAATTACAAAATATTTAGATGTGTAATTAACAAAATATTTACACGTGTAATTAAAAAAATATTTACATGTGTAATTAAAAAAATATTTACATATAGCTAAAAAAGCTTTCAATTTAATCTAATCAATAGTATAATTAACATTCGTTCTTTTATGGAATTACATAACAAAAACATTGAACCACAGGCTAGCATTAAAAAATTATCATCATCACCATCATCACCATCATTAGGTTTTTAAGCATTATCATCACGATGATCATATAACCAACCATCATCATCATCATCACCACTATCATCATCATCATCAACACCACCATCATCATCATCCACCTTACTCTAAAGCCAGGTGGCTTTCTTCACGTATTATCATCACCACCACCACCATCATCATCATCATCATCATCATCACCTACCATTGACATAGATCATGGACACTAAGACGCTGACGAGGAGATCATAGCACTCGACGGCGAGTTCTCGCGACGTCGCGGAAAAGTCCGAGAGCTGGCGGAAGAAAGCGGACAAAATCCTTTGAGATTCGTCACAGAGGAGTGGCCTGCAGGAGCTGGAATGATGACGGAGATGGAAATTTCATTTATCGTAAGCGTCACGATCGAGCTGAATTACTTGCCAGATAGAATCAGTTTAATACAGAAGCCGATACAATTCGGTTCGTATGATTTTATTAATTCAGGTAATTAACTAATTATACCATGTTTTGTACGTATAATGTGCACCCATAAAGGCCTGGAGCAGTTTTTGTTTTTAAAAATATAAATAAATAAATTCGGATTGGTAAAATGTATTTAGAATGTTATCGAGAATACATTTTAAATATCTACATTTTCTTGATTTATAAAACCGCATCCTTTGTTTATGACCTTTCGAGGCATGCCAGGGTGGGGAGCGTTATGCACAATATGAAAAAAAAATTAAATAAATTTAAAACTTTAATTATTCGTAGAGAATGTATCTCACCTGGGTTCCTCCGAACGGTCGGAATTCAAGACGAGAGAAGAGGAAAGAGCGAGGGTTTCGTATAACCAAGCGATTATATCCAGGAGGTGCTTGGCGTTGTACTTTCGAAATAATATTTTGAAAGAAAAAAAAAGATAAAAATAAAAAAACACCAACGAATGATTATAACGTTAATATGTTAACCTAAATAGAATAAACTATAATTGGCATTTAGATTAATAAACTATAATTGACATATAGATTAAAAAATTAATCACACAATATGGAATAAATTGGATAAATAATAATTAAAACTATTCATTATTAAATTATAAGCATTAAAATTAATTGAATAAATAAAAAAATCATTTGGATTAATTCAGGTTGATCAAATTAATTTTTATATTTTTTGCTTAGCAGCATTTCTTAGTTTGTGTGAACAGTCTAAAAAAGGTGACTTAACTCTCAATGGAATACTTAAAAAGTACAATCTGAACATCTCAATAATAACACATAAACAACTTCAATCGTTCATTTGCAAACAGACACGTGCTCATATAACACGCATCACGCGATGACATACGTGTCGATTCATCTCTTCGACCTCCCCCTCGGCCGTGGTCGGTGTTTCCAGCTTGAGGAGCAGTTCCAGTAGAACTTTGAGCAGATGACTGGACACCAGAGAGATATCTTTATCGTCCGCTTGCAATTCCCTGGAATTAACGGATTTTATTTTTATTCGATAATATGAAAAAAAATCCTTCAAATCCGTTACGAGGTGATAATAAACAGATTCTCCAGCAATCAACCGATTATTTTCATACCAACAATCAATAATTTTTTCAACCAATTATCAATCAATAATTCAACAACTAATGTCAACTAATTTATAAAGAAATAAAATAATTGACTTATTATGCAACTAATAAATATAAGACGAGCCTCATTTCAAGAATGGTCTTCTGTTCCGACGTTTGCTCCTTCTCCAGCTTGTAACAGAGCAAGTGAACCTCCACTTCGGATTTGATCACTTGGAAGAACAAATCCTGACAGCACTGGAAAAAAAATAATTGAGCAGTTGTTCATCAAAATCTTTGATTTTAAGTTTTTTCTATTTAGAAAAATACATTTTAAAATGAAATGAATTTATTTATATAGCGCCAGATAAAGTCAGAGGCGCTTACGAAGGTTCCTTTGGAATCGGAAACTTCGAAGAACACGCTATTTACATAGACATGAAAAGTTAATCCTAGATAACGCTGAGTTGACGTGAGCACATGTGAGTTAGTTTTTTAAAACTAACTAATTAATAAAATTAATAAAACACTGAATAAAACAATAAAATTAAACTTTTTTTTTCAACCTTAACGAATGTCTCATCAAATTCTCCCAAAGAAGATGTCACGACAACGTTTACTAGGATCTTGCAAACTTTCAGCATGGTCAGTACGACGGAGCGGTGGTGCTCCAGGGATTTCAAGCACATCTTACGGCAGCAGGTTATCAAGGACGTCACCAGGGTGGTCCTCGTGGTCTGCCCCTTGAAGTTCGAAAAGCCGCAGTCGATGATGACATCCGTCAGGTTTTTGAAGAGATAATTGTTGACGGTGAGCTGTGCGGGACGTTAAAAATTAATTAATTTATTTTTAATAAATAATAGACATTAATGTGGAACATTAAAAATTATTTTCTTTTAATTATTTTTAATAAATAAATAAACTAACATCATTATCTTTAAAATTGGTTAAAACTATGTAAAGTTTATAATTTTTGGGAGGGTAAAAATTATCTTATTTTAATTAATTTGTAATAAATAATAAACCAGCAGCAGCAATTAAAACAATGTATAGTTTATAATTTACTCTCGAAAAAGTAATTCAATTGTTTGCTTATTCTTTGTTGGTAATAAAAAGGCCGCCTTCTGCTGGTCGTATTAAAATTATACGCAGGTATATGTATTTCAGAGAAATATATATGGTACTAAAATTATACGTAGGTATATGCATTTCAGAGAAATATATATGGTACTCAAATAATACGTACATATGTACTTCAGAGAAATATATATGGTACTCAAATTATAAGTACATGTACTTCAGAGAAATATATATGATGCTCAAATTATACGTATATATGTACTTCAGAGAAATATATATGGTACTCAAATTATACGTACATATGTACTTCAGAGAAATATATATGGTGTAAAAGTTATATGTACTTCAGAAAAATATATATGGTATTCAAATATTGCCTGTATTATAAATTAATAATATAAAATAATTATTAATAAAGTTATTTACCAAATACAAATCATGAGAAATTATCCAACACAAATCATATGAAATCAATCCAACACAAATCATGTGAAATTATCCAACACAAATCATTACTTCATCGATATAGAAAATTTCTCTGCTCTCCTGTAGATTCGTCATAGACTCGCACATCTGAGCTTCCAGCGTTTCGACTAAACCGTACCTGAAAATACGTGCACCGTGAGAACAGACAACACAAGAAATTTGTACGCATTATTTTTATTAAAATTTAAATCACAAAATAAATTTCAATTCAAGGAAAAAAAATAAGAATAAAAAACATGACGAAACTCATGTTTACGATGCTTAAAGATACGTTTGCCACACAAATAACCACATTAAGTTTAAAATTCAAAACGACAACCGTCCCCTGTTTAATAACAATTCCTTATACCACGTGTGTCGGATAACTGAACTTACCGATCGTCCAATCCGGAAGCAGCCAGCCTTGCAGTTGCGCAGACAGCTTCGGTGAGTCGGAGAAGAACAGGAAGAGTCTGCCTGGAAAATTCCAAGAGCATCCTTTCGAATTCAAGAGCTGCCTGAAGAAATGGAAAACAAAGTTTCAATGAATTTTTTTTTTGGGCGTCACTGGAATACGAGGCAACGGACGCGACACGGAAATGAAGATGAAAACATCTCTTAAGCTAATTCCCTAATAGAAATAAATAAATTCAGCTTCTATAAAACGACAATAAAGAACTATCTAAAGGAAGAGTAGTTAGACTGTGAACTGACAATTTTCAGTTCGAGATCTCCCAGCTCGATCATCTTCAATGCAAGAGGCCACAGTACCGGTAGCAACTCCGTGAACTGGAAACTGCTGACCATCATGTCCTTCATGACTCCCCTGGGAAAAAAACAAAGAAATAAGGAAGAAATTATTAAAACACTGTGGAGGAACCTGAAATGAAAAAAACGTAGAATAGAATCCGCTAGGCTATAACAAATAACAAAGAATTTGCTAAACGTTGTGACAGAAAGCAATTCCGAAACACGATTCACTTTCTAGAAGAATTCAGGAAAAATAAAATATGAGCTATCATTTTGAAGACGATAATTAAACAGCATAAGTACTACTGTAATGTTCAAGTTTTTTAGCACAAGAATGACCCTCAGGTACATTTCTAAAGATAGGAAGCCGTCGGTGCTACTTAAGCCAGACACAAAATTTCGTTACTTTAAAAACCCGAACACACAGTTTTGAAAACCTTCAACCCGAACACGGTTTTTAGAAAAATAGTAAACCCGAATCCGATTTCGGTTTTTCTTAAAAAAAACCATAAACCCCAACCGAGAATTAAAAATTCAAAAGACAAAAAAAGACATCTCTTCTAAATCATGCGCTTAATATTATAACCGCGTTCAAGGTTTATAACTCAAATTTGAATGAGGAAATAAACACATCACTTCAACTTACACGAGGACAATCAAAACCTCCAGACAAGGATCTACCCCGTTCAATTCCAGACCGGGTTCAGCCATTTCGATGTTGTCCCGTCGCACAACATCTCCGACGTTCGCGGCGTTCTGGAAACACCGGAGGGGCACCGACGGGTCATCCTCCTGTTCCTCCGAGCCCCTGAAAAAAGATTCCAAGGCAGAGCAAGTGTCTTTGATGCACTGAACGACCTCCCTGATCATCTCGAGGAACCTCTGCACGTTGTACGTCCGGGCGACGTGGATCAGCGTGTAGACGACCGTTCGTATCTTGTCCTTCAGCTCCGCGCACTTTTGAAAGGCCTCGACCGAGTGGTCGTTGTTGTCCAGAATCTCCGGCAGGACCGTCAGAATTCTGATCGTATGTCTGGCGATCCAGTTCGACAGAGCTGGACAAAAAAATATATCCACGAAAGACTGAAGATTTAGGTTTAAACAATAAAAAAAATGTGAACAGATAAAATAAGCCAATAAATCAATCAATGTGAATATTTATAAAACGCCTCCTGTAGAGTTCAGCGGCGCTGTTCTTTTGCATGCCCACCTGGAGAGAAACAATTTTACCCGCTAAATTTTCCGATAACGCGGGCTACCAGGCCGGGAGTGGGAGTCGACCCACGAAGCTTTCACGTTCATGGCTACTACTCTACCAGCTCAGCTAACAGAGCACCGAATTACAAACCACGAACCTCGCTGGTACTCCTGATCTGGATCCGATCCATTTCTCTCTTCGGGCATGATGGCGAACAGCTGGGGGAACCTTTGGCAGGCGTTGAGGATGAATTCGAAACTCGTGTGAAAATCCTCGTGCTGATCCAGGGGTTGGACTGCGAAACGTGGAAAACATTTCTGATTCAATTCAACATCATCAAATGGAAAAATGAATCAAAATAAAAACACATAAAATGGAATAATGATTTTTTAGAGTTTTAAGTTTTTTGTAAAATATGCAAATAAAACAATTTTATATGAAAAATAGACTATTGTGTTAGTTGCTGATAAGTTTAGACTGCTTCTTCTACACCTCCTCCTGCACCTAGTGTGTCACTCAAGTAGTAGAACTTGGTCACACACTCCACCTTTATGTCCAACTCAACCTAAACTTCACCCAGCATCACCAGATAAATTGTACAATTAATAGAGTTTACTTATTTTTTTTTACTAAAACTCATCATTAAAAATAAAAAAACATATTCACAATAAAAAAAAAAAAAAAAAAAAAAAAAAAAAAATGCAATCCAAACCTCTGTCCAGGTCTGACAGAACCCTATTTATTGTTCCAACAACCAAACGCCTCCATTCCGCAGGGGTGTTTTGTCTGCAGTTGAAAATTACCCGATTTTACAAGAAAGAGTTGTATTGAAGTAGAAGTATATTTTAATTTATTTGAAAATTAATTTATAAATTCAAGAAGCGATGGCAAAATGCATTCTGTCTTCTAATAATGACTTAGAGATGGCTTGAAAGTTAAAAGTTATCTGACGAATAATAAAATTATTTACTGCCTCACAGAAGTAGAAGTCTCCCACAATTAATACAATTTTTACTCTTTTTTATCATATATGAACAAACTATTATAATTTATAATAATAATAAATAACACAATGAAAATTTTATATTTTTGAATGAATGACTTATTAATAAAGGTTTTATCACATTTAATTTTATTAATAATGAAAGTAAAGTATAAAAAAAGCTTACGAATTGTCAATGTCCTGTGAAAGTAAGTCTTCCTCAGACATTGTATTTAATGAAACTTAGAATTAACTTTAAGGTATAATTTTAAAAACTAATCTAAATAGAAACCGAAAAGGAAAACTGGATATCAGAAATAATTTAGGAACCCGCCAAATACTGTTTATTTAACTAAAAGGTAATTTAAACAGCATTAAGGAAAACTTTCAGAAGGGAAAGGCACCACGCATCACATTAATTTTTAGATTTGATAATTTGTTAAAAAATATAAAATATAAAAAATAATTATAATTATTATTATTTGAATATTTTAACAATTTTATAACCAACTATCACAGTGTAAGACATTTAAAAAATCATTACTAACAATGAAGCTAGCAAGCTAGCACAGCGTAAGACATTTAAAAAATCAATACTAACAATGAAGCTCTACGTTTTTTTTCCACTGATTGGTCTGTTGTTTAGTATTTTTTAATCAAGGGTTTGTTGTTCAAAGTGCGTATCATGTTTAAGTAACTGAGAAAGTTTGTTAGTTGTTAGTTTTAGGGTCATCGGCCCAGGGATCAGTTGTCCTGGGATCCCTTGCACCTTGCAATTACACCGATTCAATCAATAAATCAATGTGATGATTTATAGCCAGAGCAACTCTTATAAAACTCAGTCGCGCTGGTTTTGCACATGCACAAAAAGAAAAACTCTACTATATCTGATTTCCGACAATTTGGGCTAACATCAACAGCCAGCGGGAGTTGAACTGTGAAAGATTTAAGTGCAAGTTTGTCTAGCATGTTCTTTATAAGACGACAGAAACGTAAGTGGGTTAAAAACAGTCCGCCACGGGTTTTTCATCCCTTCCTCATCTTTACTGAGAGCTGACCTAAAGACTAACTAGAAGACTTTTATCTGAATCATTTGACACAACTTCCTGTTCAATAGATATTATGATACATGCAGTTCTAGAAATGTATGTATATATTGTCAACTCCACAGTGTTTACGATAATGAAGCTGACTGTCAGCGCATCCTGCCTGATAATGCTGATAGTAACAAATGATGACATGATCCTTCTCAACTAGGATGCAGAGATGATGATGATGAGGAGGAGGAGGATGACGATGATGATGATGATGATGATGATGATGGTGATGATGATGATGATGATGATGATAATAATGATGATGATGGTGATTATGATGATGATGATGATAATGATGATAATGATATTGATAATGATAATGATAATGATAATGATGATGACGATGACGATGACGACGACGACGATGACGATGACGACGACGATGATGATGATGATGATGAGGGTGATGATGATGATGATGATGATGATGAATGTGGTGATGATGATGATGATGATGATGATGATGATGATGATGATGGCGATGACAGCGATGACAGCGATGACAGCGATGACGATAATTTATTCTCACAAGAGAAAGTTGATCAAGCTTTTAGCTTCGTTTTGTCAATGAACGCCTTTTGAATTTTGAAACCCTCTCTGAATTAGAAGATTTATTTGCAGGGATTGGGCAACATCCGGCATATAAAGTTTGCAGGTTTCAACCTGACCGAACTCGGACGTATGCGAGTTATAATGTTTTTATAATTCATTCGTTATTATTTTTACGATTTTTTTTATATATTAAACCTGCTGTTTTTAAAGATTTTGTCGCTAAAATGTCGCAACATCAGTACCTACCATCGGGAATAATACTTATTATAAATATACACAACACAACCATTGTGGTTGGCCTAACGAAGTTCGCATATCTTCGTTCGCATATTTTCTAACATAGCTGAAGTTCCCAGCCATAGAGAGAGGCCACCAGAGAACACTTAAAGTCATTCAACAAACAATTTTTTTTAGGTTAAGTAAAAGGAGTTAGCTAACCCGGCGAGACATTCAACCTGAGTTGAGCAATGCGCATTTACTTTCATTTATTGTTTAGCTTCATTACAAATGTGTACAACATATTATTTATTTATTTATTTATTTATTTATTTATTTATTTATTTATTTATTTATTTATTTATTTATTTATTTATTTATTTATTTATTTATTTATTTATTTATTTATTTATTTATTTATTTATTTATTTATTTATTTATTTATTTATTTATTTATTTATTTATTTATTTATTTATTTATTTATTTATTTATTTATTTATTTATTTATTTATTTATTTATTTATTTATTTATTTATTTATTTATTTATTTATTTATTTATTTATTTATTTATTTATTTATTTATTTATTTATTTATTTATTTATTTATTTATTTATTTATTTATTTATTTATTTATTTATTTATTTATTTATTTATTTATTTATTTATTTATTTATTTATTTATTTATTTATTTATTTATTTATTTATTTATTTATTTATTTATTTATTTATTTATTTATTTATTTATTTATTTATTTATTTATTTATTTATTTATTTATTTATTTATTTATTTATTTGTTTATTTATTTATTTATTTATTTATTTATTTATTTTTCACAAACGAGTGGAAGGATTCAATGAATCGCTAACTCCATCCCGAAAAAAATATGTACAATAACATTTACAGTCAGAATGACAAAATAAGTAACATTCTAATGAGAAGAAAATAATAATAGTAATAGTATTAGAGAAAAACATCGACAGTAAGATGGCGACTCATTCAACGTATATCAGACAAAAGTAGAGATAAATCCATTTGAGCAATAAGATGTTTAAATTCCGAGAAAGTAGGAGAAGAAACAATCTGGTCCGGCAATGAATTCCAAACATTCACAACACGATTAGAAAAAAAGTACTTGGTAGTATCTACTGAAAACACATTTGTTATCTACTGAAAACACATTTGTTCGAAGTCTGTAACTGTGACCCCTGGTTGCTGGGTAGTTGCTTCTGAATTTTGCAGAAATATTAATAGTACTAATAAGGATGATAATCAGCCAGTATCGATTCTGAATGGAGCGATACCGATTATCGGTGCACCTATATTTATAATTATTTATACGACTAATTCTACAATTTAATTATGACAATTAACATCTTTTGGCCATTTATGTGATTTTGCAATTTGCATTTATATATTGGTTACTGAATAAAAAAACTAATAACAAGTCACTGTCAGCTTCGGTTGGGATACGAAAGGCTACCTCTGCATATTCAAGTTGACAGGTATAACAAGAAGAAAAGTTGGCTAGCGTTTACCCCCTACCTGCCCTAGGTCACCGATTTGTATTGAGGAAAAATCCATACCCAATCATCAACCATTATACAAATAAAGATGTCTGGATGAAACACTAATTAAAGCTCTCTGAGCATGAAGTAAAACACTTCTGGTGTGCATGGCCCCATTACTACATACATAATACGTATTACATAATATTTTACAGTAACATCGACAGGCATGAGTTTATTTTTTTGTAGCTTGGATATAACATTTTTATAAACGTTTCTCTTTACTGCTGACAATCAGTTTCAATTCTTCATGTCGTTTTGTAAAGGCCCTGGATTCACGAAATAAGTTCATTTCAACAAATCTTACAATAGCATCGGCTTCCGGAATAATTCGCTTATTCAATTCATAATAAACTTCATATGCATTCATTAGATGGCTGAACAAGTATCTTTTAAAACGATAATTCCCAGAATTCAGTGACAATAGATGTATGGCCGATACACCTTTAGAAAAATATTTTTTTCTAGCCATGTAATTGTCAGAATTGAGTGACATCACGATCGACACATATCCAAGACTTGGTGATAATAACTCCTTCCACATAAGATAACCTATAGAGTCTATAGAGACCAGACTTTGTATCCACTCGTTTCTGCTTCTAGAGTTTATCATGACTTTTATGAATCTTTTAATTTCACCGCTTTTTAAGCCAACTTTGATTAAGGCTAAAAATAAATTGAGAAATACATCTTCCGAACCATAAGCATGATAATATATTCCTTTGAGAAAGAATTCAAAAATCATTGACAATTTCTTTCTTAACCTTAAATGATTTTGTTCTTCAGATGCCAAATCAGCTAAATTCCTAATGCAATCTAGATAAATTTCAGGCTTTCCTGAAAAAAATGCATTTGCCTCTATAATCCCATCGGCACTGCTAATGTTACCTACGATCTCTGAGTTTATATCCAAATGATAATTACGTTTCAACCCTAAATATTGAAAACGTCTCGGGTGCTTCCACTCGATACTATCATGACCAAACCATAAATCACTGATGTCAAGATGAACTAAATTTTGCAATTTGTCTATCATATTGAATATCAATTTTAAATCCCATTCAAAACCTCCTTGAATCCAATGCTTCTGACTCATAACAAGCTTTGTTAAATTAGTAAGACTCGATATTGAGTCAACGAATTTGAATAATTCTCCCCTTGTGTCAGCAACGGTCGTATTTATAGCCAAATTTTGGAGATTAACAAAATGGGAAAATTTTTTTATGGTATTCCTTGCAGATCTACAACCAGTTATTTCTAAACTTTTCAAATTTTCCCCAGGAAATTTAATTTGAAGAAGGTCAATCAGATCAGTTTCAATACGAATTCTTTGCGAACAACTACAACGCAAAGAAAGCTTATTTAATTTAGGACAAATCCATGAATTTTTGTTTTTTTTACGGAAACCCTTGAGTTCCAGGCAAAGGACATCTAACTCTAAAGCTTCCAAGCACAAAAACGAACACGGGTTTTTCCGAATTTCATCAAAAAAACTACCCGATTGTTTGAATCTTTCTTTATCTTTTTTAGGATTGTAATTACTATCGAACAAAATACAAGTTAGATTTCCTTTGTTCATTATGGTTTTTAGAGGTTGGCAAAATTTGATAAAATCAATTTCTTTTAGCATTAATTTTTCATAGCTGTCAAACTTTAAATAAAATGGAATTATATACTCAGGATATAGCTCCATTCCTGTGATTCGACTTCTTGAACAAATTTTTTCAAATAAAAGGTTTGACAGATCAATGCCCTCTTTGACCTTGTAAGGGAAGGTTTTATCTCTAGATGGCTCGAGAAAAAGTTCCTTAAAATTGAATAAAGAAAAATCTGCACTCAAACATTTTAATGAGAGTGGTCGATGTAGGAGTTCACTCATTTTTTCAATGTGCTATAACTTTGATTATTATTAAGTTATTAAAATAATATTGCATGTTGTTCAATTTGTTCACTGAACCTTTTTTGCAACAATCCAATAATATATAAGCAGTGATATTAATTTTTATATATTATCTGTTGATGGTTATATTTTGTAATAAGAAACAGTTATTATATTTAAATTTTATGTTATATATATATATATATATATGTTATATATATAACATATATATATATATATATATATATATATATATATATATATATATATATATATATATATATATATATATATATATATATATATATATATATATATATTACGTGTTTTTTTGCGTTTTATGGCTTAAAAGAAGTAATGAAGGAGTGGAAAAGAAAAAATGGGCGCAAGCGGGAACGGGTGAGAAAGCGTGAGCGGGAACGGAAAAGTGAGCGGGAACGAGAAAGCGACTACATACATTATACGTATTACATAATATTTCACATAAATGACAGTAACTTCGGCAGGTATAAGTTTATTTTTTTTTTTCAAACAAGAAATAAACAGAAACTAAAGAGAAATACTACAATTTTGCATGACCAATAAAACATATGGCTACACTCAGATAGCTTGGACATAACATTTTTATAAACGTTTCCCCGAGCGTTTCTTTTTATTGCTGACAATCCGTTTCAATTCTTCATGTCGTTTTGAAAAAGCTATGAATTCAAAAATAAAGTTCTCTTCAACAAATCTTGCAATACCATCGGCTTCCGGAATAATCCGCTTATTCAATTCATAATAAATTTCATATGCATTCATTAGATGGCTGAACAATCTTCCTTTAAAACATTTACCCTCAGAATTCAGTGACAGGACGATCGACACATATCCAAGACTTGGTGATAATAACTCCTTCCACATAAGATAACCTATAGAGTCTATAGAGACCAAGACCAGACTTTGTATCCACTTGTCTCTGCTTCTAGAGTTTATCATGATTGTTATGATTTTTTTAATTGAACTCAGTTTTAAGCCAACTTTGATTAAAGCTAAAAATAAATTGAGAAATACATCTTCCGAACCATAAGCATGATAATATATTCCTTTGAGAAAGAATTCAAAAATCATTGACAGTTTCATTCTTAACCTTGAATGATTCCGTTCCTCAGATACCAAATCAGCTAAATTCCTAATGCAATCTAGATAAATTTTACGCTTTCCTGAGAAAATCTTATTTGCCTCTAAAATCCCATCGATACTCCTAAAGTTACCTACGATCTCTGAGTTTATATCCAAATAATAACTACGTTTCAACCCTAAATATTGAAATCGTCTCGGGTGCTTCCACTCGATACTTTCATGACCAAACCATAAATCACTGATGTCAAGATGAACTAAATTGTGCAACTTGTCTATCATATTGAATATCAATTTTAAATCCCATTCAAAACCTTTTTTAATCCAATGCTCCTCACTCATAACAAGCTTTGTTAAATTAGTAAGACTCGATATTGAGTCAACGAATTCGACTAATTCTCTCCATGAGTCAGCAACGGTCGTATTTATAGCCAAATTTTGGAGATTAACAAAATGGGAAAATTTTCTTATGGTATTCCTTGCAGATCTACAACCAGTTATCCCTAAACTTTTCAAATTCTCCCTGGGAAATTGAATTTGAAGAAGGTTAATCAGATCAGTTTCAAAGCGAATTTTTTTGCCCGAACAACTACAATGCAAAGAAAGCTTA